>BCLK01000387.1:0-61175 GCA_001748405.1 Paraphoma sp. B47-9 | reverse complement strand
AGTATGGTGTTTCTCGTTTGAGTTGCGTTCATGAGATAATGTCGCAACCGCCTGATCTTAGCTAGGTATATATGCTCGAGGAGTTGCGAAGAGTCGGAGAATCGCATGCCATAGCAGCATGCAGACACGGGAGGCCTGTGGCGGAGGGATACGGTGCGCTTCTTGGCGAAGGACTTCTTAGGCGGCAGGGTGACAGAAGATTGACCAATAGAGCACGGCGTTCGACACCCAAAACGTGAATATGATTCGCTCGATGAACCGCTGCTGCACTAGCGTACCATCATGCATGCAGGAAAGTTGATAGAGTGGGTCTAGCTCTCAGCTGCCAGCGCACGGTGTTCTCAGCATTGCGGCGAATGAGCTACGATCTTTGATGAGGAAAGCGCTGTCGAGATTGGCCCTCTGTTTCCGCGGGCAGATCACTGGTAACCTCGTCGCAAATGTATACTAGACTGAACGAATGCGCCACAGTTGACCGGCCTCGCTCTGACCCAATAATCACAAGGGTAGCACTTCAGACCACAGCCAGGCTATTGCACACGACACCCGACGTCTTGCCACTAGGCCAGCTTCTCCTCGCCAGGGTAAACATCTTCGCGTGTCGGCCCTCTCGAAATCTTCCGGGCAGTACCAATGACGCTCGCGCTTTGTACCTCGACTTTTTGCTTTGATTGGGTCGCTAGCCAAATAGGTTGACCACATACGCAGTGGCGTCTGTCAGACTGAACAACCTACCGTGACACTGGACATGCCGTCTCTGACGAACCTCTCAAAGCTCAAATTTGAATGCAAAAGTGTGATTATATTGGCTGTCACCATATCGGACAGACGCTTTGCAAGCGGCGCAGTGGTCCTGCGTCCTGATGACCCAGCAATGATCCAGGCGTGCGCCTCACCTTCATATGAACAGTCCCAAGCTAGACATGTATAGATACACCCTCAAGTTATTCGAAGTCGGCGGCATTGCTTCGCCTACTTCACCGCCTCCTGCAACAAATTCGCCCGCGTCCGCTACCCGCATCAGCAAATCATGGGATCTTCCGACCAGCAGCAGCAAGAAACTCCGTTGACGGATCGAAAACCTCACCTGGAGGGTCTGAAGTTTGTAGAATGCGCGCAAGTGTCTATGGAGCCTGTGAATAATAGTACGACAAGTGCGACGATCCAGGCTCAGACTCATGGAAGCGTCGCTGGATGCGGGTCCTCAAGCTACACAAGCCTGATCGCCTGCAATGGTACATGAATACTAGTGCTTTGCAAAGGTCAGCTGTATTGATAATGGAGTAGGTTCTTTCGACATCCCGTGGAACGCGAGCACGAATAGGGGCCGACGATCGAGCTCCATGGTTGTGAATGTTGGACGGGACGGTAACTCTGAAGACTGATCAATTGAGGAAGGCAAAATGTGCGAGTTGACAGTATGATGGAAGAACTAGGCTTGTTTCCGTGCAAGCAACAAGTTACATTGACGTTGCGAGGGTTTCTTTAGGGAATTACTCCACACACGATTCAGATCCCGTGTCAACCCCTCCTCACATCTCCATGAAGCAAGATACCATGACTTCACAGCCCCCGCGCGTTGTTGCACATACACAAAACTCAGTTCCGTGATTCTTTTGCCGCATGTGCCCATTCATTCCACAAGGAAGGGTTGAGCCTCTGTCCCTGACCAGGCTGCCTTGGCTGAGTTCCCTGTACGCTTCGCGAAGCAGTGGGCACGTGAAGACCAAGTCCCGAGGTTGCGGATCCGCCTTGTGTGTTGAAGCAATGTTGGAGGCAAGTCTGGTATTCGGGGTGTAGAGAATTTGTGGACTCGGTGAGGCAGGTCGATCAGTCAGTGCCTGGTGCGGTGGGTTTGGCGGCTGCTTCGGTGGCTCTCCCAATGGTGCGCTCGGAGGCGTTGCCTCGGTCGTGAAAAGTGGTGCTCGTTGTCTCGGCTGGATAGCTACGGGCCCCGGTTGAGGAAATGAATGAGACTCATTCGTATCTGTTGGCGTCTTGTGAAATCGACGTCCGCCACGCTAAGCATATGTTAGCTTCAGGCATGTCGGCACTTGTTTTGATAGAGATAAGAGTACACGTTTTGGTAGAATATGCCAGTGTCTATTGCCCATTGGAGTCGCAGTGGTATGAAATCGTGGACAGATAGCGCATGTTTGATGATCATGAGAGGTGAAGTCCCCTCTTTTGCGTTTGATACCTTGTCGTGGTTTATCATGACGGGGGATGATCTGGCAATCGGACTCGACTGGACCAGGATCTTGTAGACTCATGCCGAGTCGTGCCGCGTGCGTGCAGCGGATGAAAAGATTGTGCGGCTAAGCGTAAAAGAAGAATATAACATGAGCCATTTCTTGGTGTTCACCTTTGACGTTCGAGGGAAAGTGTTCCGGGTAGCCATTTAAGATGATTCGAAGACCCAGCCTTGCAGAAAAAACAGCTCCTATAAGCCCGCGGAAACCTGGCGTTAGGCGACATTTCCAGAGCGAGAGAATGTTGTCGGATCTCCGAGATCTCGCGTGAGAGAACAAGTGAGATCCGAAGTGTAATTTGGCCACAGTGGCGGTGCCGATGCGAAGCGCATGATAAGTTCGCCATCTGCTGACGGACGGGCCTGCCGGCTATGTAATCAGATTGAACCGAGCTGGTATGAGGATCGCGAGACCGCCTAGAGAGGCAGCCAATAGGGCTCCACCTTTGAGAATCTGAACTTGACGTGATGTGGGCCCAGTGATCCGTAGGCTGACCAATGAAAGTGTACTTCTGGAAATAAAGGTATTTACATCATTGGCCGAAGTACGTCTACGCCAAATACAAGGCTCCCATGCAAACTTCATGCTTTCCTCTTCCCGACTTCAACGAAGTACAGGGAAACATGGTTAGAGGTAAAATCTAGCGTTGCTTCGTAATCTTGCTGCTCAGCGCATACTCTTCCTTGTAGCAAAGGGTGTAAGCCCTCCTGGCGGGTGAATAAGCACGAAAGCTGAGAGTCTAATGGCGAAAATAGAATATCCTTGCTTATGGCTATACACGGACCAAAAAGTAGTCTTTGCTAGCCTGGTATAATCAAACGTATGGTATACCCATAGTAAAGTTTCTTGCACGGGATGTAAGCAAAACGTGTGGGAAGAACCGGCCGAAGCGCTTAAACATTGCTCAGGCTGATGGTTCTGCTTGACCAGGATTCCCAGTATGAAGATATCTTCTTGTGCAATACGGGACAAACGCTGCATGTTGCCATCACATTGAGGTCACGTCTAGCAATTGTGGCGAGATGTCTGGTCATTAAGAGTCCATAGAAGGTGGGAGATTCAAGAGGGACTCCCGAGAGGCAAATAGTGATTGATAGTGAGATCCGACTGCTGATTCTCCTCCAGCTAATGATCAAAGGTGTCCTGTAGTTGGCTCGCGGAGCGCCAGCACGTTGCGCATGAACCATAGGGCGCATCCTACGTGGAGGTCCTCCATGGTGATACGCCTTGAGGGCAGGTAGCGATGAAAGTCAAGCTCCAGCAGAGATGAAAGGTGGCATTTCCGTTCCCCAAATCTTGAATAACAACCACAATCCTCACTCCTGCACTACGATCACAGTCACCACCGCTTCACATGGCTTCCAAAAACCCCAAGAAGCCAGACCATCCTTCAGAGTTGGAGTCTGCCCAGGATTCCAACACTCGATTGACCGCGGACAAAAAAGAATCTGAGAGTCTCAAGACTGATGACATCCTTCCGGATGGGCGCGGACGTGTCTCTAGCGCCAATGGAAACGATGTGGCGCCTTCGTACACCAGACTCATCGCTGGTAATGGCACGTCGGCGTCTCCCGCCCATCTTTCATTCGTGGTTTTGACGAATCTAGGCTGTTTCGATCTTTTGCTGAACATCAATGGTGATATGCGACGGCGATCGAGCTCCGAGGCTGTGAACGTTGGATGCGAGTGCGACTATGGAGACAGATCAAGTGGGGAACGAAATTCACGCTAGGCTGGTGTATGACAGATGGTCCTGGGTATCTCGAGGATAAGTGTAGGTATACGTACGCCGCGAAGGATTTTTTCAACGCTCTGGGGAAGCCGCGAGATCGCGGCTCACTACTCCATACAAAACATGCATCTTCGCCACATTGTTCGTCATTGAATCCGGCAAAGTCTTGTAAAGTATGTGACACATTCTCCGCCGTAATTCTAGCCCTAAAGTTCTTCTGTGAGTTTGCGTTCACTAAAAGCAATTTTGTTCACGTCCATCCAATCGCGTACGCGAGCCGAAGGCGCATGGAGCGTCTGAGGCTGGTCCAAATTCTGCGCCCTCCAGATCGAAATTGATTCCAGGTGTTCGAGATGCTCACCAGTCTCCAATATCCTCACAAGGCAATCGCTCAAAGTTTCACTGGGCTCAAGTATCTCCAATGTCTCTAAGGAAGTGGGAAACTGACAAGACCTTTTAGCGCCATCTTGGTACAATGCTTCTTGCGGTGCAACGATTCGTCTAAGCGCAGGGAAATGCACTAGGGACACCATAGGCATTACGGTTCTGGGTGGACCATTTTCACGTATACGCACGATTTTTTGCGTGTCCAGAATGAGTGTGCGGGTCCCAAGTGCATAGATCCGACCAAGAAGGGCGCTGTAATCTGCCCCACGGGACATGCTGAGGTGACCGGTGAAGTTGATCCGTAAAGTACTCAATTGACGCAAACATCTCGTGAACCATTTAAGAAACATCCTGTCCTTGGAGTATCCTTGGTCAGTGACCCAGTGCAGCGGGCTACAATTCAGATCCAAGGCCAAATGTGAGACTTTGCTGAGCGTGGTCATGTATGTATGGGTGCGGATTGATTCAGGTTGGTTCGAACTTCTCGCGCTGGACACTCCGGTCCCAATCGACCTCAGTGATGGTAATCTCATGATTGTCCAGGAGATGAGCCCATTGCATTTGATGCTGACAAGGTTTTCAAGGCCGACAGGTACGGGATGACCCCTATAAGCGGAATCACCAAACCAGTCTGTGGGGTGCATCGAGTCAGCTACCAGCCAAGGCGGCTTAAGGGCTTCTTGGGACTCCGCATCCACCAAGTGAGAAAGCACCTCGTCACTTATGCGATAAGACTGGACTGCAAGATGCCTCAGCGATGGTGTCAGGGCGAGAATAAGTCCGGCTATCGCAGGCTCGAATCCAGTTCGCACTTGGTAGTGCCATCCTTTTACAAGATGATCCAGGCGCTTGATTTCTGCACTTTCGTAGCTGATATCCAAGATTTTCCTGTGTTCATTGTAGTCTGGCCAGTAAAAGTAAGGCGATGAGTCAATCTCGTGTATATCATTAGGAGCTCGCCACTCTCTGCCAGATGGTCGATCAGACACAACGGTCAGGTCCAGATGCTGAATGCGTTTAGCCAAGTCGGGTCTTTCGACCAAAGTACTCAGTAGCCGGTGCAGCTGATGGGTGCGTCGACTGAGCCAGCTTGCCACGTCTGTACCCTTGGGCTTCTTGGGCTTCAGAAGGCGAGGAGACCGATACAGAACATCCATAACGAGGTTGTGAAATTTCCGAGATACCATCAGGACACTGAAAAGATCGTTGCTGCTCTCGCTGCGCTGATGCACGAAGTCCAGGATACTACAAAGGAGCTCGTCGGGTAGCGCGTTGATGCTCTGATTTGCCGACATGTTGAGGGCGCGTGGGAGCGCAGGCTGCCGAAGGGTGCTGAACAGGATATCTAAGGCTTGTGCCGCGTCATTGATATGTTCGTTGCTCGGTGGGCTCAAGAGGCATGATGGACGCCTGCTGCCCAGCTGCCATCAGCTTCGTCATGCTTGTCGAAACATGACCTTTCCTCTTTCAGACTAGCCCGATCAAACTGCCTCTGCCTGAGATCTACGCACAACACAACCCAACAGCCTTGGTCCTTCACGCATCACGCTGTCAGTCGCGACAATTTTATAGAAGGCAAAGCTCCGCATTCTCTCTTCTTTTCTGTACTTGTGCATCGAGCGCAAGAAGCTAAATCCAGCGAGAGGTAATGTTACAATTGATGCCACTCAAACATTTGGCAAGGCTCATGAGGCCTAACGCCTCATCGTCTTACTAGGCAAGCGCAATTAAGTGGGCTCGAGAATGTTCAAACGCGTGCGCAGATGTCGATTCGCGGCTTCAGAGTGACGCGAAACGACGAAGCGCTTCTGTCTACGCGCGCGGTTCTCGTCTCGAGTACCCATGTCACGTATCATGATTCGTTCCAGCCTTGCTGTGCCGCCTACCTGCATCGCACAGCCGGCGTGGCGATGCCCCAGACACAGCCGTAGGTGTCGACGTTGCCTGCCCCTTACTTACTTTCCAACTCACTTTGGCTGGCCCTTCCGGTGCTGCTATGGACGTCGTCGGCGCAGTATCAAGCATTTTACAAATCCTTGACTTTGGAGGAAAGATCTGGTCACGCATCTCGGAATACACATCCGCCAGCATCGAAGTCCCTGGCGTGTTTAAACATGTCCAAATCGAAGGCCCACTTCTAGCAGTAACCCTTAGCGATATTCTTGTATTTGCGAAAGCCCAGAATGCAAGTGGAAGACCCACTAAAACCTTAGAGGATGCGGTTGCTGCTTGTAAAGCGGAGGCAGTGGCCCTCGAAAAGATCGTCTGCGATGCACTGTCCAAACCTGGCGATGGTAACTTCAGAAAGACGTGGAAGGCTGTTGAGAGCCTCACACTCGATGAACAGATGCAAAGAAAATTAAAGATCATCAAAAGATATGTCAACACACTCAATCTGGCCATCAATGCGAGGAGCATCGTGGATTCCACCCCAGGTCAGTCTAGCACGACTTCAACATTAGCAGCGATTTGACCAAATTCTTGCAGCTCCCCCAAAGCTACAGCTGAAACCAACTTCGGTTGGACTTTTCCCACGAAATCCGCACTTTGTTCATCGGAAAATCCTCGATGAAGTAACGAGTAGGAGCGAGACGTCGGGGCTGGCAATAGTTGGCATTGGAGGAATCGGGTATGTCTCATTATGGTGGCGTGAAGATGAGTCCGAGCTTAATTTCCCTTAGTAAATCCCAATTAGCGATTGAGTACGCACATATCGTGCGTGATCGATCGAAAGATACCTGGGTGTTTTGGGTGCGCGCAACAAATGTCGCTGCGTTCGAGCACGATTACCGATCTATTGCGAAAGCTGTGGGCATATCAATGATTGGGAAAGATCAAGCAAGTATCCTGCAAGATACTCAAGCATGGTTGAATGAAGAAACAAACGGAAAATGGATGATGGTCGTTGATAATGCAGACGAAATGGGTGTTTGGATGGAGTCCTTGCAAATGAGCGATGGCGCAGACACGCCAACCCAAACCCCACCCACCCGAACCAAACTTCGGCTTTCAGATTTACTTCCAACCTCCCGCAATGGTTCTATTCTCATCACCTCAAGAAATAGGGAAGTCGCTAGACTACTCACCGGGAGCTATCCACAAATTATCCGAGTTGACGAGATGAACGAGATTGAGGCTACTGAGCTATTCAACAAGAAGGCCGGAGGTGTGCACAATGCCGATGACGTCGTTGATTTAGCTCGGAAACTTGACTACATCCCTCTCGCAATTTCGCAGGCGGCCTCCTATATTGCGGAACGATCCGAACGGGGCAATATCTCGCGTTATATGGACGAATTAAGCAACTTGGACACGGGTCTTATAACTGCTCTCGAACGCAGCATCGATGAACCCCATCGAGATAAGGACCGATCTAATTCAGTGGTAGCTACGTGGATGATATCGTTCCAGCACATACAACAGACCACGCCTTCAGCAGCGAGACTGTTATCGCTAATGTCCTTTTTCGACCGCCTGGACATACCTGAAGAACTTCTTGATGGTCAATATGCAGCTCCACCAACCGAAAAGCAAAAGCAAAAGCTATCCTGGTGGCGCCAACGACGACGTCTACGTCAAAAGGCGAAGACACGCGAAGTACCAACGCCGCCCACGCATTGTGATTTCGAACAGGACTGGCTGGTGCTAGACAGGTACTCGCTCATCAAAACGGGCAAAAGCGGCGACCATTTCGAGATGCATCGCCTGATTCAAATGACCACTAAACGATGGCTCGAGCTGCAGCGTGAGCGCCAACTTTGGGGCGATCGCTACATCTCTATCATGTACACCCACTATCCTTGGCCTGAATCAGACGTTGCAACATGGAACAAATGCCAGAAGCTTTTTCCACATGCACAAAAGGCCCTGGCTCACCGTCCGAGCGATCCTGCGCTTCTCGAGAACTGGGGCTTCTTGCTCCAGAACGCTGCTGCATACGCTCACGAGCAGACCTTGTATCAAGATGCGGAGGAGATGACACGAGCTGCGGCTTCTGCGTGGGAAGTTGTCTTCGGTGCAACCCACAAGAACACTTTGCGTCTGCTGAACAATCAAGGGGAAATGCTGCGCTGTCTCGGTCGACTCACCGAAGCTGAAAGCTTGCAACGTAAAGTCTTGGCGCAGAGAGAGCAAGTATTTGGTCAAGATACTGCGGAAACATTGACGACTGCGTTTGCCTTGGGAAGGACATTGCGAAGACAAGGCAAGTTGGCTGATGCAGAGGACATGTTTCGTCGGGCTTTTAACGGACGGGAAAAATTGTACGGTATCACGCATAGTGAAACACGTCTTGTCGGATTGCAACTGACGAATACCTTGACGGCGCAGGGGAGAGATGCTGAATGTGAAGCATTGATGATGCGATTATTTCCTTCCAGTCTCAATGAGGTACCTGAACAACCATAGCTTTGTCGTCGCGTCAAATTCTACATAGCATTTCAGTGTCCTGATTCGGTTGCCCCGTCAGAGTGAAAGATGGCTCAGGGTCTTGTTATTATGTACTTTTCACTTCGCAGAGCAGTTGCATACCAGCCATATATCCCAAAGATATATACTGTTCCTTTTCTCACATTCCTTTCTAACCAGTATCCACTTGGTTCACTTATACTATCATCAGTGGCGCTCCGGCCGCAAGAGCCCGCTCTTCCCTACCTCGCGCAACCGCAACTTCCTCGTTCAACTTTTGCGCCACAATCACATCATGTTCTCAGTCAGGTCTCCACAACATGCGAACCTCCTCTTCGCGCCATTTGAGCTGCGCATGTACCAACGATGGCGCTCACGCTACCTATTCGTCGACACCGAAGAAGCAGTCCTACCTCTCCCCACTGCCCTGGAATACGCAGCGTACCAAGAATGGCGCGCGGAAGAGCGCAAACGGTGTTTACCTCGCAACTTTCTCACAGCCTCGGATCCCGTGGATGACGAGCATGACGACGACGCATCACAAAGCTCCTCCAGCAATGACTTAATACTGGCAGAGAAGTGCAAACACCCACTTCATCCCGCCAATCCTGATCTTCTACCAACTGAGCCTGCTCCCACATTTAGCCTCGAACATGGCGAAAGCACCGCCATACCAGATTACTGCCCGACATGTATTCTTCAGCACCACCGCACCCTCCTCTCGGCTCTATACACCAAATGGACCACCCTCGGCGGCCCCTGGCGCTCACCTCCACGCACAAACGACGCAGACCGCCTAACATACAGCGCCATGATCCGTGCCTACCACCGCGCAAAAGTCAATCTCGTCAACACCATGCAGCGCTTCACCGACGCCGCCAAGCGCGAAGCAAACTGGGACTTCGCGCACCGAGAGCAGAACACTCGTCCCGCGAACACGTACGGCGCAGCGAAAGCAGTCGAGATGTATGAAAACGATATGACGTTTCCAGCGAAATTGGTTGATCCGAATTACTTGACGCTTCAAACTCCGCCGCGCAATCAATTGAAGGAGAAGAAGATCACGTATTCGCCGGACACACCGCAAACTACGCGCCATCGCCCACTCGCACTCTGGGCCCGCGCATACCCAACACACGATCCTGCGTCGCCGCATGCGTGTCCGTCTGCCGAGGGGTGGGTGGATACGTCGCATTATAATGACTGGCGGTACGTGGTGTCGCAGTGTCGGATACTGCTGTGTTACTACGACCACAGTAGCGACGGTGAAGCATACAGGGAACACAAGTACCGGAGTCTGAATCCCGGACCGGATGGGAGTGGGTTTGGATTAGAGAACCCTGCTGTGGTGCGGTTGATTGGGTTGATTGAGAACTGGATTGGCAAGCAAGAGCGCAAAGTGGAGATGCAGTGGGCGCAGTATTTGAGAAGTACGACGGATATTTTCCTCGTGTTTAGATCTGAGGGTAATAGAGGTGGGAACGGGGATGTAGATTTCGACGGTTGGGAACGGGTGCCGAGTTTGGTGGGGAGTCGTGTTGAGGTGTATGCGATGGAGATTGGGGATATTGATGATGAGGAATGGGAGGCGGTGATGGCGGCGAGGACGAGTATGGAAAAGAGGAAAGATGATAAGCAGGTTGAAGAGGTGGAAGTGGCTGAGCAGATTGAGGACAGAATGGAGGATGATCAGGTGTTGATGACAGATGGGTTGGAGGACGAGGACACCTCTTCTTCCGAAGATGGAGACGACATGGATGTCCAAATCACAAACCCGGCGGATTTGGATGAAGACGATAACGATACTTATGGCGATGATGCGGCTGTTGGAGAGTGTTTCTAGGGACGAAGTTCCTGTACATTGGCTCTAGCTCGTCAGTAGATAGTACATTGGGACCGCATCATATCCTCACTCAGCTGCATTTGACCGTGTCGATCGAGTAACAGTAGTCAGAGAACAAAACCCAAATTGAAATTGCGTGGCTCGTAAACTATGAACCCGGAGGCAAACGCCGTACGACAAATGGCAAAAGGACGCTCGTATCTACATGACGATGCAGCAAGAGTTTTGCTTCTTGGCCTAGCAATAATTGTCAGCACGATGCCTACGTGCCCACTGGCGCAACCATAGCTTACCTGTGTGTAAAACATCTTACTCTGCGCACTCAGCCCATCGCTCTTGGCAACCAGTGTATCGATCTTCTCGCCTCTTTCCAACACACTCTCGATAGTCTTATGCAACACAATCTTCGTCTCGTCCAATTCCTTCTGGATTTTCATGATGCTGTCCGCCTGCTGCGGATCCTGGTACTTCACGATGTAATTCTTAAGCTCGGGAAAGGAGAGCGAGTTCTCAGCGGCGCTGGTGAATGCAGTTCGTGGGTACTTGGCGAGGAACTCGTCGACGATCTTGGAGAGCAGCTGATGCGCAACCAGCTTGGGGTATTCTTCGTCGGATATTATGATGCCGGAGACGCCCTCGGTGCGGCCGTAGGCGTGGAAGGTGTACGCTGCGCGAGATTCAGCTGAGGTCCTGTCACATGTCCAGCTAGGAGCCTGGCTCACATTGCTCTTGTACGTCTTGTCGTCTTCCGGGACCAGTCCCTTCTGCGACTTTGCGGGTGAACAGAGTCAACTAGATCTCTATCAGCGTGTATGCTCTCCATGTGCCAGTCGCTGATCTCCGAGGTACTGCTGCAACCAGTATTATAGTTGCGCGGGCCAACATACGAACTCATTGATGCTCGATCGGGTGAAGCGGCTGTAGCTGTTCAGGTCGCGCTCGTTGCACAGTTCGACTGCGGGCTTGGTCTCGTTGCGCCATATCTGTTGCCATCGTAAGTACCGTGAGCGGCGATGCGGCGGTGAGGGCGGACTTACGCCGATATAGAGGATCTTCATGGTTACGGTAATAGAGAATCGACAAGGTAAATCTGGAAGAGTAAAGGAAATGTATGAGGGGACGGCGAGGTTTTAGCAGGCGCCAGGTGCTGTTTAAGGTGCCTGGCTGTTGGCCATGTGCTAGCTACGCGCTTGATCGTCCCGATGCCAGCGGAATGGCGGTGCTGCTGACATAATGGCGCTAATCGCGGGGGCGGGGGCAGGTCCAGCCGAGCGGACGAGCAGGCATCATCACGTTGCCAAGCCGTGCATCACGTCGACTCATCTGCTGAAGAGACCCCAAAACTCTTCAAAAAGCAGCTGGTGCCGAAAGAAGCACAGCAAATAAGTTTTGATCGCTAAAGGCTCAACCAGCATAATGTCGCCGTCCGCCGAGGACGCTCATGCGCAATGGCTGGAGCAGCTCGCCACCATGCGGAAGGCGATTGCAGAGCTGAAATTGCCAGACGACGCTCAGAAAGCTCCAGCGTATGGAGATGACATCGATTTTGACGACGACGATTTCTCTGGCACAGCAAGCGGCGAGGACATCTGGGACATCATCAGCGATGAGTATGAGGAAGAGTACAGCAGCGACCACCTGGACCAATTCCCGGATCAGCTCGCGGCCAAGCCCTACAGTCAGCAATGGCTGGCTGGAAAATGTGCAATTGTGGCTCATAGAAGCTCTGGTTTGGATGCCGGTGCTCTGAAGGAGCAAATTTCGGCGATCTTGGCGAGCGACAGCAACGGTAAGATCACACTACGTGTTGAACTGAAGGCAAGCTGACCAATTGGACAGACGATGAGCTTCAGATGATGTTGGCTGACATTGTTGGCTACGAAGAGTTGGATCTCGTCGCTGAGCTGATCTCTCATCGGAAGGTCATCTTGACATCCCAGCGAACAGAAGCATCGCGCAACAATGGTGTCGTTGGACGCCTGCAGACCAGGGCAGAGCGTGAAGAGGCATTACGTCGCCAGGACTTCGAACACAAGCATGCAACTGTAGCGCCTGCCATGGACCGAAGCGGACCTCAGTATCCACACGTCTATCGCACACATGAAGCTGGAAACAAACTTTCTGCTTACGGAAAGAAGTACGCTCTACCTCCAAACACAGTCCATCGCGATGACAACTTGTCTGAAGAGTACGAGATTCCAGCAGTGCCGGTTGGTACCATCGGTGTTGGCCGCAAGTTGATCGAGATCGCCGAGCTTGACGGTCTCTGCCAGCGCACATTCAAGGGATACAAGTCACTCAATCGCATGCAAAGTCTAGTATATCCGGTTGCGTACAAGACCAGCGAGAACATGCTCATCTGCGCTCCTACCGGTGCGGGTAAGACAGATGCAGCAATGCTGACCATACTGAACACCGTTGCGAAAAATGTTGTACCCAATCCAATCGAAAACCCAGATGCGACTGATTTCACAGTCATGACTGAGGACTTCAAGATCATCTACGTTGCGCCTATGAAAGCACTTGCTGCTGAAGTCACCGAGAAGCTCGGCAAGCGTCTTGCCTGGCTAGGCATAAAAGCACGCGAACTGACGGGCGACATGCACTTGACCAAGGCCGAGATCCTAGATACCCAGATCATTGTGACAACACCGGAGAAGTGGGACGTCGTCACGCGAAAGAGCACCGGTGATACCGAGCTCGTACAGAAAGTGCGCTTGCTCATCATCGACGAAGTGCATATGCTGCACGATGAGCGAGGTGCTGTTCTCGAGAGCTTAGTGGCAAGGACTGAAAGACAAGTCGAAAGCACGCAGTCATTGATTCGTATCGTTGGTCTCTCTGC
Organism: Paraphoma sp. B47-9; assembly: GCA_001748405.1. Classification (NCBI taxonomy): domain Eukaryota; kingdom Fungi; phylum Ascomycota; class Dothideomycetes; order Pleosporales; family Phaeosphaeriaceae; genus Paraphoma; species Paraphoma sp. B47-9. The sequence continues at coordinate 47,709 of BCLK01000387.1, read as the reverse complement.
TACGCTTCCGAACTACACCGACGTAGCAGACTTTCTCAAGGTCAACAAGATGGCCGGCATGTTCTACTTCGATGCCTCGTTCCGCCCCGTTCCGCTAGAGCAGCACTTCATCGGAGCGAAAGGCAAGCCAGGGACGGCCAAGTCGCGGGAAAACCTTGAGAAGGTAGCGTTCGATAAAGTTGTCGAGATGCTCAAGCGAGGCCATCAGATCATGGTCTTCGTGCACTCAAGGAAGGACACTGTCAAGACCGCGCGCCGCCTCTTCGAGATGGCTGTGGACGATCAATGCCAGGATCTCTTCGACCCGACGGACCATCCTCGCTACGATAACGCCGTGCGCGATATGAAGCAGTCGAAGGGACGCGAGCTACGTGAGCTCCTGCCTAAAGGTATGGGTACCCATCATGCGGGTATGCCCCGCTCAGATCGCAACCTCATCGAACGACTGTTCGCAGAGGGCGTTCTAAAAGTGTTGTGCTGCACCGCAACGTTGGCATGGGGTGTCAATTTGCCCGCAGCAGCCGTCCTCATCAAGGGAACTCAAGTCTACAACGCACAAGAAGGCAAATTCACAGATCTTGGTATCCTCGATGTTCTTCAGATTTTTGGTCGTGCTGGGCGACCTCAGTTCCAAGATACCGGCATTGGCTTCATTTGTACAACACATGACCGGCTCGACCATTACATGCGCGCTGTAACAGAACAGCAACCCATCGAGTCCAGATTCTCATCGAAGCTAGTCGACAATCTCAATGCGGAGATTTCTTTGGGAACTGTTACCACTGTCTCTGAAGCGGTGCAATGGCTTGGGTACTCTTACATGTTTGTACGCATGAAACAAAGTCCATTCATGTACGGCATCGAGTGGAAGGAGATTGAGGACGACCGACAACTTGTCCTTAGACGGCGCAAACTGATCATCGACGCAGCTCGGATCCTTCAGAAGAGCCAAATGATTATCTTCAATGAAACGACTGAAGACCTGCGAGCCAAAGACGTTGGCCGCATTGCTAGCCAATACTATGTTCGACAATCCAGTATTGAGATCTTCAACACCATGATGAGACCTCGCAGTTCGGATGCCGATGCCTTGGCCATGGTCAGCATGAGTGGCGAATTTGACCAGGTGCAGTCGCGTGAGAATGAGGATAAAGAGCTCTCTGCACTCAAGGAGGAAGGCTACGTGATTACCGAAGTCAAAGGCGGCCATGCGACGTCTCATGGCAAGACGAACTACCTGCTGCAAGCTCATATCTCAAGGGCCCGACTTGAGGACTTTACTTTGGTCTCCGACACGAATTATATCACCCAGAATGCTGCGCGTATTGCTCGCGCATTGTTCATGATTGCGCTTAATAGGCGCTGGGGATATCAGTGTCTTGTTCTCTTGAGTCTCTGCCAATCGATCGAGCATCGCTGCTGGTCGATCGAACACCCGCTTCACCAATTCGATCTTCCGCAGCCAGTACTGAGGCAGCTCGACCAGCGATTCCCGTCCATTGAGACACTACGCGATATGGAGCCTGCCGAGATTGGTGCCATGGTGCACAATCAAAAGATGGGCACGGTCATCTCAAAGCTTCTCGTCAACTTCCCGACCTTGACAGTCGAGTCTGAGATCGCTCCTCTCAATCGCGATGTCCTTCGCATCAAGTTGTGGCTCACACCGGACTTCAAGTGGAACGATCGTCACCACGGAACGTCAGAATCCTTCTGGATTTGGGTGGAGAATTCTGAGACTTCGGAAATCTATCATTACGAGTATTTCATCCTCTCGAGGCGGAAGCTCTATGACGACCATGAGCTCAACTTCACAATCCCCCTCACAGATCCTCTGCCTACTCAGATCTATGTGCGTGCGGTCTCAGATCGCTGGCTAGGCGCGGAGACTGTCCATCCCATCTCGTTCCAGCACCTCATCCGACCGGACACGGAGAGCATTTATACCGACTTGCTGGACCTTCAGCCACTCCCAGTGTCGGCGCTCAAGAACCCTCTGCTAGAGGAACTGTATGCGCAACGCTTCCAGTACTTCAACCCAATGCAGTCGCAGATCTTCCATTGCTTGTATCATACCCCCGCCAACGTGTTGCTCGGTTCACCCACCGGTAGTGGCAAGACAGTCGCAGCCGAGCTTGCGATGTGGTGGGCATTCCGCGAGAAGCCCGGATCCAAGGTCGTGTACATTGCGCCCATGAAGGCACTCGTCCGCGAGCGTGTTCAAGACTGGGGCAAGCGACTAGCTGGGCCCATGGGTCTGAGGCTGGTCGAGTTGACTGGTGACAACACTCCAGACACACGCACCATCCGACACGCTGACATCATTATCACTACTCCAGAGAAGTGGGATGGTATCAGTCGTAGTTGGCAGACGCGTGGATATGTTCGTCAAGTCAGTCTTGTCATCATCGACGAGATTCATCTGCTGGGTGGTGATCGTGGACCGATTCTCGAGATCATCGTTTCGCGTATGAACTATATCGCATCGCAGAAGAAAGACGGCTCTATTCGACTTCTAGGTATGTCGACTGCCTGCGCGAATGCATCAGATCTTGGCAATTGGCTTGGTGTCAAAGAAGGACTTTTCAACTTCCGACACTCCGTGCGCCCGGTACCACTGGAGATCTTCATCGATGGCTTTCCCGAGCAGCGAGGATTCTGCCCATTGATGCAGTCGATGAACCGGCCTACCTTCCTTGCCATCAAAGCGCATTCCCCTGACAAGCCCGTCATTGTGTTCGTGGCATCGCGCCGACAGACTCGCCTTACCGCTCGCGACCTAATCAACTTCTGCGGCATGGAAGATAACCCCAGGCGCTTCCTTCATATGTCGGAAGATGATCTCGCGCTCAACCTTGATCGTGTGAAGGATGATGCTCTCCGTGAATCTCTCAGCTTTGGCATCGGTCTGCATCATGCTGGCCTGGTCGAAACTGATCGATCGCTCTCAGAAGAGCTTTTTGCCAACAACAAGATCCAGATTCTCGTGGCGACAAGCACACTCGCCTGGGGTGTGAATCTGCCGGCACATCTCGTTGTTGTCAAAGGAACGCAGTTCTTCGATGCTAAGTCGGAAGGGTACAAGGATATGGACTTGACGGATGTCTTGCAGATGTTGGGACGTGCTGGTCGTCCACAGTTTGACTCTTCAGGTATCGCCCGGATCTTTACCCAGGATGCGAAGAAGGAATTCTACAAGCATTTCCTGCACACCGGATTTCCTGTCGAATCATCTCTACACAAGGTCCTAGACAACCATTTGGGAGCCGAAATCTCAGCTGGTACCATTGCGACCAAGCAGGATGCCCTCGACTACTTGACGTGGACTTTCTTCTTCCGTCGACTGCACAAGAATCCATCCTTCTATGGCCTAGAGATATCCGCAGAGGAGCACAACACAATATCGGCTCAGACAATGGCCAATGACTACATGGTAGAGCTTGTTGAGACGTCGCTGAAGGAGCTGGATGAGTCGTCATGTGCAGTTGTTGAGCCGACAGGCGAAGTCGACCCAACACCGCTGGGCAAGATCATGAGCTACTACTATTTGAGCCACAAGACTATTCGCTATCTAGTCAAGCATGTGAAGCGCAACGCCACCTTCGCAAATGTTCTCTCATGGATCTCACATGCCACAGAGTACGATGAGCTCCCTGTTCGCCACAACGAAGACCTTATCAACGTCGAGCTTTCGAAAGCACTGCCAATCCCAGCAGACGATTTTGGCCTTCCAATGTGGGATCCGCATGTCAAGGCCTTCCTGTTGTTGCAAGCGCACTTTTCGCGCATCGATCTCCCAATCTCAGATTACGTCGGCGATCTCAACTCAGTATTAGACCAGAGTATTCGTATTGTGCAAGCCTCCATCGATGTTCTGACGGAGTTAGGCTACTTGTCCAGCTGCGAGATGATGATTACGCTCCTTCAAGCAATCAAATCGGGTCGCTGGCCGAGTGATGGCCCGCTGTCTCTCTTTCCACTAATCGACGTCGACAAGGAAAAGAAGCGTCTTGAGCACCCCAACGCCAGTCCTAAGACTTTGATCGAAGCAACAACAGCCTCACCAGCCGCTCTCGAGAAAGCAGCCAAGTTCGCTGGCGTCCTACCGGCAAGGCTCGCAACGGCGCTCAAACCGGTCGCCCAACTCCCTGTCCTGCACCTCGATCTCGGCAACGTCAACGCACTCTCCATATCTCTCAATCTTACCCGCCAAAATCCCGCGCGCATGCAACAGAACGGCATCCGCATCTTCGCCCCGCGCTATCCTAAGCCGCAGACAGAAGGCTTCTTCGTCATTCTCTCGTACTCGAGCACAGACGAGATCATTGCGCTCAAGCGCGTTGGCTGGCATGATCCGAGCCGCAACAATACCGGTGGGCGAGGCGGACGAGGTGGACGTAATGCTGGCGCAGCGAACTCCAAGTTACAGGCATCTGCGAAGATTATTTTCCCGCCTGAGGCGCAGGGTAAGAAGGTTGATCTGGTGGTGCATAGTGATTCTTATCTGGGCATGAAGTGGAGTCTATTGGGGATCGATGTGCCAGAGGCGCCGAGGGTGGATGATGGAGGGAAGAAGGAGAAGGTTGTTGAGACGGAAGATAGGGTGGAGAAGGATACGGAGGAGAAGAAGTATTTGTGGTGAGGTGATGTAGTGTGACATAAGGATATTGAGTCATATACATATCTTGATTTGATTTGACTTTTATTAACAGATATTGAATTCGCTTCATGACACATCAGCGTAAATAGTCACATCCCCCAACCCTTCCTTCTAATCCCACTCAAACCACCCCCTCCCCAATCCCAACCTTCCTACCCTCCCCAACCATCTCCAAACACCCCTCCAACTCCTCCCTCACACCCTCAATCTCCCTCTCCCTCTCCCTCCCCTCTTCCTCCCCCACATCCCACTCGTCCAACACACTCCCATACCACCCAACTGCCTCCCCCCACATCTCCATCCTTACCACCGCGCGCGCAATCCGAATCTTACTCCGCACAAGTTCCCAGTCCCCCTTATGTAAGTATTTTTCTTTTTCGCGGAGGGAGGTGAGGAATAAGTCGTGTGCGGTGCTGGGATTGGAGTAGAGGAGGAGTTTTAGGGCGAGGAGGTCGAGGGTGTGGAAATAGGGTGCATCGTATTGTTGTGCTTGTGTTTGTGTTTGGGTGTGGGTGTCGGAATGGGGTTGGTAAGATGGTGATGATGCTGGGGTGATTTGTTGGAAGTGGGTGTGAAAGGACGTGTGTAAGTAATGTGCAATCCGTAGCGTATATAAACAAGTTGTGTATCTATCTTTTCGAAGAAAAAAGAATGCGAGATTGTGGAGATGGGTCTGTGTGCTGGTGTGGATGCGCGTACGCAGGTGAGGTAGGAGGCGTGGTGTAGGCATGAAGGATGTGTGGGGCGCGCAGCGCGGAATGTTTATGAGAAATATGTGTGTATGGGGAACGAGGGAGTGAGTATGATGATATAGGCAAGTTCAAGTTGCACAGTGCGGTGTGGAAGGTGTAAACTTTGTTATTCATTCATGGAACAATGTCATGCACAGTGCATGAATGTTCTTGCTTCATATTCTGTGGCGTGGCTGTGAAGCTTCTTCTGCGCTTCCATGGCAGGTGCGACACATGGTCGTCTTCTTCTCCTTCTTGTCTTTCGTGCCCTTCATTCCCGTGGCTCGGCTTTTGCCCTCATTTTGTATCTATGCCTCCTCGGGCCAGCTCTGCTGTGTCGCTTTGCTATCATCGTTCTCCTTCGTGGCCACTGTGTGGCGTTGCTGATGCTCTTGCAGAGGGCTATTGCGCTGAGTGCCTTGACGTCCGAGTGCTCCGCGGGGGCTTGTTCTGTTCTGTTACATATCTGTGCCGTGGTGCTCAGCCTTCAGTCGTCAGAGAAGACAATGTAACTGCACTCCTCCTCGACTTCGAAGGAGATATAGCTTCCGTCGCTTGACTCGTCGTCTTCATCTGAGTCAACGTCTTCCCAGTCACTGTCGCCATCGTCAAACTCCAGGTCATCAAAGCTGTCATCTTTCCTTGCTGAGTCTGCTGATAGAGTTTGATGAATCGGATGTTCTTCCTCCTCAGGGCCACCTAGTACGATGACGCGAGCGTGAGAGTAATCTTCAGAATCCTCGGATATGGCATCCTCCTCGTCCTCGCTTTCGGTGTCAATGGTATACTTCCCGGGCTCATAGCGAGGCGAGCTTCGTAGAAAATAGTATGTTGGTCGACCGCTGTCGAAGTCGGTGTCGTCAGTAAATGCGACTGACTTGTTCTTAGGCTTCCTCTCCTCCACCCGCGGGCAGTTGACAGTCTCAAACCAGTAGAGGTCAAGGGCTTTTGTGGCAGACTGTACGTCGTCGTTGAGATGTTCTGGGTGCTTCTTTGACCACAGCTTTTCTTGCGCTGACAGCTTCTCCAGCTCGCACACTTGTTGCAGGGTGCTGACCTTGCCTTGCGACCACGCGAGGTACAGCTTCTCCTGCTGTTCCGAAGGTGTACCCGCAAATGGCAGCGGTCGTCCATTTGCGCCTTGAAGTGTACGCGTGAGCACCTTCATGTAGTTGAGGTACACGTCGATTGTACAGACAGGACATCGTTTGCACGGTCGCTGCGCCACGATTGGGTGCACGGTGTGTCGACACAACGAGGCCACGGCGGGCTCGGATGGAGATTTGGGGCATTGGATATGATCATAAATGTCGTCGAACACGTCGGAGAAGTAGCCTGAGTCCTGCTTCTTTAACCAATGCTGAAAGTCATCGTACTCGGTTGCCGTCGGCAGATAGCCGCACTCGGTGGGCTTCGATGTCGTGCACGAGCTCTGCCACCGTCGGTATTGCCGTAATTCTCTCTGTGTCAATATGAGACTTGCTGGCAGGTTGTAGCGCGCCTGCGGCGCTGGAATTGGTTTCGCGATCATGATTGCGGTGTTTGTATAGCCGAGGCTCTGGTTCCCGTCGAGCGGGAATGTGTCGGTTTTGGATCTTTATCGTGTAGGCTTGCGATAGAAAGTGGTCCCTGCGAAACCCTGTGTCTTCACAGTGTCGTTGTCCACCTGCACGTTGTGCGCCGGTGAAAGTGAACAGTGCCTGTCGTTGCCCGGCGGTCGGTGGCGGGTTTCACGTCAGACAGCGTCGTCGTGTTTCGATGTCTCGTTACGCGCAAGAACGCGTCAGAGTTCAGAGAGTGTCCTTTGACAGACAAGATTGTTTGTTTGCGGTTTTTTTCACGCCTAAGATGACGCGCTCAAAGCTGGTGACGGGCGCTGACAATGTCGCCCAAGGTTTCGACGTTTGGGAGTCCGGAGTACCAAAAAGATGCCATGACTCTGTTGCAAATAGTGTCCATTATCTTTTCTCTTTGATGATATGAGGGTGTTTCTGCTCCGAGGTTGTGCGTTCGGGCAGTCGTGCGGCGTCGGGAGCTGATGTGGGGATGTGGAGTGACTGTTCTCGCGGGGCAGGGCTGGCCTGCTATGTTGAGTCGTGTGCAGATTTGCTGCGACGTTTGCTGTCTCCGCGCGTGACACTGATCGCAGTGACTATGCGGTGTGTCAAAAATGGGTAGTTGCTGAATGATGGGGATTATGTGAGAGTGAAGGAGTCCGCGTGCTGTGCGTCATTGTTCTATTGATGCCTGACCGCTTTGGGTAAAGCGCGCGTGGCGGTGCTAAGCAGCCACAATCACATGATCTCACTGAATTTGTCGTGGGGTAATTAGTGCGCTAAGCTTTCAATCCATCTTGCTCCTCATCTGGACCACGCTCGCGAGGTCCGAAGAGCTCTTCGCCTGCTCCGTCGGGACTTTCACCAAGCCACACAGGAGCTTCTGTGCGAGGTAGTCGCGTCATCCACTCCGGCGTTTTGTCCGGATCTTCACCTTCCGTGAACTTGATGAGGCCGTTCATTAGGATCGCACGCCTCATATTGAACCGTTTCCGGAGCCATTCCCATGCACCCGAGCCAGCCAGCCATGCTATAAGTAAAGAGGTTGCCAAGATTGCTATAGCAGTCACCGCGAACTGCCACACCGGCGCTGATCCGCTGTCCAGCTCTTTCACATTCATGCCGAAGAAGGAAGACACCAGACTTAGCGGAGCGAATATGAAGGCAAGATAAGTGATGCGCTTCATGTCGTGCGCTTCTTGCATTTGTTCTCTCGAGTCCTGCAGGGCTAGCTTCGTCACCTGCTGCTCCAGAAATTGATTGCATTGCTGTCTCAAAGCGCTCACTTCCTGCGCAAAATACTCAAAGTCTTTAAGAAGGCCCGCGAGACAACTGTCTTCGTCCGGGACTGCTTGAAGTTCGTTGATGCTATGGTTTATGTATCGTAATTGCGTCGATAGCTCTAAGGCAAAATGCCGCGCGGCATCTCGGTGATTTGCATAGCCGTATACAGCAGATGTGTTCGCAAATGGCTCAAACTTGATGGCCCAGTACCTTTGGTACAACTCGAGATGTGCGGCAAATGCGGACACTAACCCACTGCTGTACAGTGATAACAGTGACTTTGGCTTGGAGCAAATAGCTGTGCACTCATCCTGACTCAATTGCTCGAGTGCGTTGGCAAATGCTACGCTGGGTGTCTCTGTTACTTGTCGAAGTGGTTGTAGATGCGCCGGTGTCTTCGGATTGGCATCAATGCCCAAAAGATTGTCCTCGCTTGCGAGTATCAAAACTATTATGTTCAGTATCGGTGGCAGTAGGTAGCGCCTAGAGAGTCTTACTGGTTCGGGTGTCATCTGACAAATCATGATCGATCATGGCAATCATACGATTAGTGGGGTCTACGCCAACGTGAACATACTTGCAGTCGTTCGCGGATGTCCAAGAGTTGGCTCCGGGACGGGTCACTTGCCAAGTCTGACATTGGTAGGTGAGATGTTTGTCATGATCCACAAATCGCAAAAGCATGCTGGGGTGCGGATGAAGAGCATCTGCGACTGTGCGGATTGCCCCTGGGTCCGGCAAGACTTGGTCGTGTCCATGGATCGCGTGTCTGTGCGAACCTCCCGGCCGACGAGGTGTGCTCAAGACAGGGGCGTCTGGATTTGATGCTGTGCCTTTTCTGTCAAGCTGCCATTGTCTTTGCTGCGCAGTGACACCGCTTGTGCTGCTCACAAACACAAGTCTGATATGTATGTCAGGAGAGCTGGCCTTCAGCCAACCCTCGATATCGTCCAAGGTTCTTGCATCCGATTGAAGCTCTCTCTTTGTAGTTCCATCCTTTGCACGATAGAAATCAACTAGAACAACGCGTGTCGTGGCATCATTGAGCGAGCCTGTCTGAATAGGGGACAGCATTCCTTTAACCCGACGAGCGGCCGTGAGGTCAGTTCGAAGGTAATCGACTACCCAAGATCGCTTAAACTTCTGGTCCAAACCGAGAAGGTCCACATAGGACGAAGACGCAACGGACATGATGGCGATGGAAAATCAGCCCTACACGTAACTCGCGGGGTCCTTCTCGTCTAGATGTTTTCGAGCCTGCCCAGATATGGGTATTGAGCCCTTCGCATGGAGATTACTCTTAGCTTCGCTCTAGAGCATGTCAGACTAGTGACACGAATACTCGGATCCGGGTTGGTGTTGGGAGGAACAGCTGCTTGTTGCGCATTGCCCGTCACGGCGCCGAATCATCACCAGTAGGTAAAGACGACCTTAAAATCGTAAAATAAAACCCGGTCGTTACTGACATTCAATGCCGTGTGGAACCTGGAGGTATCAATGGGATTCACTACATGAAAGATGAATCATTCGGGCTGCAGGAAACGACGGTACGCCTAGAATCCCTAGCTTCGCTCGGAGGTTTTGCGGTGATTGATGCCTGCTCGCCACGGGAAGATCGAGGCTTGATCCTCTCGGCCCACTAGGTACGCCGCATTTCAATTTCAACGTCAATGGACTATGTGTTTGCCAACATTTCTCCGCATAGGTTTGCGAACGACTTTCGCATGTCATTTTACATGTGTTGGGACGGTCCAATGGTCCAAATTTGGCACCACTGCAGCGAGAACGCGGGTGTGTGCGACAGGCAGTCCAGACTGCTGGGCGAACGCCCGCATTACCCACCGAAACCTTCGCATTCCCGACTGCGTGCAACATCCATGGTGTGCGACGGCGCTACCTGCCTGGGTCTATTGAAGCCACGATGAGGGGTAATGAGATGAAGAGTACGATAAGTGCTGCGGCCTGAGCCATTGCGCCTCAGTTCCTGGTGCTTGCTGATGCTCCTGTTCATTTCGCAAATATGCTACCAAGCCAGCATAGTGACACAGACAGCGTTCGTCGCACAAGATGAATTTCCCATCATTTCACACAGCAGGTCAGCATCGGCGCAATCGAGAAGCGCCCTTCAAAGCATCACGAGCCATAGCCTCGCTGGTTGGTGCGCTACTCTATTGCTTTTCATCGACGTGGCTCCCCTCGAGCCGCACGGCCGTGATGGTGGATTGAACGCCGACTTCTCCATGCAAGTTCCCAAATGGACAGCACCACACGTGTTGCAATCAAGAGAATGCAGGGAAAGCTGCAGCCAATGTCCGGGATCTCCTTATCACGACACCTGCAGAGGCTGCTGTTCCGTCCGACGGCTGCAGTGGACCCGGGATTGAAATTGCATCCTTGTCAGCAACTTTCGCCCTGGGTTTTGTGGAGCAAGCGTTACTGAGGACTTCCTCCAAATTGTTCAAACGGTGCAAGAAAGCGGTTATGGATGAACATGCGGGGCTGGGGCAGGATTTACTCTCCTCCCACCAAAAACAGAAAGCGAAGAGAGCGATCACGCCACAGCCTCCAGACCGTGTCCTCCCGCACCTTTGGCATACAGCCAACGAATGACATCTTCTGCTGCAGTACGATCGTCGCCTGTCATGGCCGGGAGGGAGCAGTGCATGCAGGATGACCTGACTGGCGAATCATAAGCGTAATCTCAGCTCAGCTCTCAGCCTCCATCCAGGGCTGAGTCCGACACACGAACTCTGTTGTTCATTCTCAGTTCTTCAACTTTGCTCACGGTCGGCGTGACGTCCTGATTCCTTCAGTTGCTCATAATCTGTCGGCATTCATCACTGGAGCGCAGAATGAAAATCTCCGTGCAAGGCTACGCCGCTCCGGAAGGCTGACAATAGATCTACACCGTTTCTTGATGATCCCGCATTATGGCCCCTACCAGACTTACACAAGAGTGGATGCCGGAATAAGCGAGCACGAATCAGCGTGCAGATCGTCCAAAGATCATCCGAAAATGGGTCTGCTTACTGTTGCTGTGCATGTCCCGATTGGTCACCCAGCGGCTACATATTGGACTGCTGCTGACGGACCGCGCAAATGGCAGGCCTCGCTGCAAGCCCGACAGCTTAGAAACGTGCAGGCGCACATCTCAGCTAGACCTGGTCTTCGAGAAGTATCACCTTGGGCCATCCCCCGACTTCGTCAACGCACAGCCGCATTAGGCATATGCCACTCGGCCGGGTCCATCACGTTGCTGTCGTGCAGATTCGTTAATAGTCCGATCCATCCTAATCCCAGCCTTCGACCTTTTTCCCCACCAAGATGGATCCTCGCGACGACTATCGTGACAACGTGAGCAGCCCTCGGAGTTACACTGACGGCGGACAATGGAGCCCACCTCCACGATTCCAAGAGCACGATCAGATCTACCAAGCCCAGGGCTCACCGCAAACATACTCTCCACATCCGCACTCACCACCTCAAGGCTCTCCACCTTTGCAGGACTACCAAGAATACCACCACTCGCCGCCACAAGGCGCCATACAGCCGCATGCGCAATATCAACAAGGGTACTTGAACTCGCCGTGAGTGTTCGACTTCTCTCAGCTGGGAATGAGATCGAATGACTTTTGTTAAAAGAACTGTTGTGCTGACATTGGACAAGCTACTCGACTGAGAAAGAGACGCCGTATGCGACACATGATGCGCTCGGATCGCTGACGCCTGACTTTTCCGGACCGCAGGTCGTGCCTGGTCAATTTCAACACTACCCTCATGGCGGTCGACCGATGTCGCCGTCATCAAACGGGGGCACTACATTGACATCTCCTCATGTCCGACCGTACACCTTCAAGGAGCATGTCGATCCGAACGACCCTATTTCTCGACCTGGAACGGTTCCGCCGCCAGTTCCACCAAAGGATGACAGAAAATTTGGGCTGAAGAAGAGGACCTTTGGCATCCTGGTTGGCTGCATCCTGGTGTGGATTCTTGCACTTGCCCTCGGACTTGGTCTTGGTCTAGGTTTGGGTCTCAAGAAGAACAAATCGTATGTCCATACACTTTTGAATGTTGTTCCATCAAGGCATACTAATTAGTGCGCAGTAATAGCAGCGGCACTGATCCTTTCTGTCGCGAGAAGCCAGAGTATTGCATCGGCGGCGCGCTGAATGCGAAGTACTTATCGACGAAGGGTGCATACAACGGCACGGGCATCGCACTAGCTGGCGAGTCGTGGAATGTCGGCCAGCGGCGCATCTTCACGCTGTATTTCCAGCACCACACGGGCGATATTCGTTTCATGCAGTATACCACAGATCGCAAGTGGATTGGAGGAAGCAAGTCTGAAACTGTCGCGACCGATGCGAAGAACGGCAGTCCGATTTCTGCTGTGGCTTTTGCTCTCAACACAACCCAATACGTGAGTCACATTAACACACCTGCCATGTTTTGAGGCTAAAGTTTGCTGTAGTTTCACATCTTTTACATCGACAAGAACGATACCGTCAAGCAGGTTACGAAGACCAATATGACCGATATCTGGCAGTCGGGCCCATTGAGCGATCTGAAGCTGAAAGCCATGGACTCACCAAGCGCCGGACTGCAAGCCTGCTGGAAGGGCAACTTTTACGGAGACTCCGACTTCTCCAAGTTCCCCACCGCCTCCGGCCAACCAAACACCCAGCCATTCGAGGACCGCAAAGGCATGAACATCTGGTATGCCGTTGACGAGTCCACATTTCAGCAATATACTTGGTACAACGGCCAAAACACATGGGTCCCCGTCCAACGTTGGCAAGGATTCAACGCGCATGCTGGAGTCGGCTGCTACAGTTGGGGCGCAGGCACGACTACCTATGCTATGATGGCCAACAAGCAAAATAACGTCGAGTTCTGGTGGAAAGACACCAACACCAACCTCACCTCGCAAGAGAATCATCCCATCAACTCATGGCAGAACTCCACCAACGGCGCCATACGCAACGTGCATCCCATAACCTCGCTTGGGTACACGACGTACTTTTACGCACAAATGGCAGACCGAAGTGTCAAGGGATACAACGTCACGTACCAAGCGGAAAACACGACCTTCGTCCAGGACCAGACGTTCACAATCACGGATCCGGCAGGCCCAGCGCTCGGACTAGGCGGCACGCATCTTACCGTGACGGCCTATGCGGAGAAGGATGGTAACACGACCAAGTGGGATAGTCTGTACGTATTTTACCAGACGGAAGGCAGCGATATTACAGCGTTCACGAGGCCGTTGTCGGGCGGCGAGTGGACGAAGGGAACATTGACGATTCCGGACACGTAAGAGTCGCATCTTATGAGTGAGTTATGTGGTTAGAACATGGCAGATCTACGAGGAGACTTTCTTTGTATATTTCCTTGGTGTTGAAAAGGTTTATGAGTCAACGACGACGCTCCTTGACATGGTGTGGTCCACGTGCTTGGTGTTTTGGAGTCGCTTCAAACATGATTTCCTATCGAAAGGATGAAGAGGACATATTTTTGGATACCCTCATTGAACTCATTTCATTCTCGTATGATCCTCAATATGTCTCAATGGTCGTGAAATCGGCTCGCGCGCGTACAGCCTGGCTATGCTGAGGTGAGATTCGGCCTTGCCACTCGTGACCACCACTGCGCAACTGTATTCCGCGCTTGTCGGCTGTGAACATGGCTCTCTTGTCGACATGAAAGTAAGTGTGTTTACAGTTGTGTCTTATCAGTCCGTTGATTTAGCGCCACGATGTCGCAAGGGGTAATTCCCGGCGCTCATCGGCACAACTCTCCAGCCAGACCCCGCTTCAGCAATACCCCACCCTGGTTGAAAATTCTTCATTTCTACGATTTGAGAGACTGTTTGACGTTCGAATCATCAAAACAAACGTCTTATCATATTACAGCTAATTTTGCAAAACTCCATACTCAATTGGGCGTGTGGCTCAGTGGTAGAGCGTCCGCTTTGCATGTACCCTGCAGCCCTCACAGGCTCCAGGACATCAACGCTGCGGAAGGTCCGGGTTTCGATCACCCGCCCGTCCATTAGAACGCTAAAGCGTTTCTTTTTGCCCATGTTGTGGTGTCTGGGGTAAATTTTTGGGCGGTCTTGGGGTCGGGCGGACCCAGCACCTCTTCTACCTCTGCACATAAATTCACGTGTGAAGATTACACCACTTGGCCGGTCACAAGGGATACTGTCCTTGCGGGATTTGAGGACTGTAGTTCTGTATTGTCTAGCAGCTTGACAACAAGACATTTGCTGGATGGCTCGAGCGTTTCTCGTAGCGAAGGGTGAGGCCAAATGCAACCTTTTGTATCAACCAAAATATAGAAGGAAGAGAGCATTCAACGATGCGATATGCATTATTTGCCTTAATTAAACCACTTGATGTCTGACATTCGTGGAATCTCGTCGATGTTGCGAAATGCACGATAAGGTAGATTACCGGCCGTGAAGTATGTATCGCCTACAGTAAGAGAACTAGAGCGGACACCGGTGATCCAGAACAGCGCCCAGATCGCATAGTGCTGCTCAAAGTTGAACAGCTCTGAGAGCTCGAGATCGGTAAGATTTTTCTTAGCTCAACTAGGTGTAGAGAAGTGGTAATGGATCGCAAGCTGGGAAATCCACTTCATCGGTTTTACATGACATTTGCGGTAGATTAGGCCGAAGACGTCAATGAGAAGCGCTTTCCACCATTAGATAACATGTTAGCCTCGTTACAAGGTTGTCACCAGCACTCATTAGTGAAAGCTGCGAGCAGCACTCGAAGGGTTTACGAAACATGATTTTATTCATTCTCCTCAATCTCAAACAATCTATGGGCAGGCCAACGTCACCGTAGCATGTGAGAGCCAGCGCTGAGCAGTTGTCGCACAATTGTGATGAGGAGCCTGGTTTCTCTGTGCTTAAATTTGGGGACCGCGCTGACGTCTTCGAAGGTCTGTTGGGAAGCCTTGCTCATATTTGCAAGCCCGCAGCATCACCCTAGCCTGAATCAGCGCCAATACTTTCGCGACCACGACTACGTCCTCCTGAGTCTCTCTGCGCACTCCTTGGCTGATTCGCAGAGATCTGCAGGCCTGCCCGATCGTCTTCAGCTGGATTGATCCGAAGACCACCTACGAGCCTTTGGGCACTCCTTCGAGCGGCTCCTGGACCTGGACGAACAACATCGAAAGCGTCTGAGTTGCGGCCATTTCTACCCGCGGTTGTCTGCGCACTCCTTGGCTGATTCGAAGAGATTTGTAGGCCAGCGCGATCGTCTTCAGCTGGATTGATCTTGAAACCAGGCGATTTTCTTTCGGCGCTCCTCGGCTCGTTCGAAGAGATCGTTGAGCCGGTGGGGTTGCCCACTGCTGCGAGGGGTGCACAGGTAGCCAAAGTCACCAGGACGGAGGCAGTGATCAGATTGAGGTTCATGATGAGATGTTGCGAAGTGATGGTTGGAAATTGGATTTGAAGAGTGTTACGAAGTGATGGTTGGGGAATAGACTTGGAGAGTATGTTGCAGTAGATGTTGTGAGATACAGTCGTTGTTGTTGAGATGAAAATCGTACAACACATGTCCTTATATACATACTTTGGGCCCTATACAAGCGACATCTCCTTGTTTGGGTATGTGAAGAAGAATGATTTGTCGTCCTCCATCGCGGCATGCTCTTTGTGATGATGTGGTCCTCGAGTCGTGAAATCGGACGTGCAGTCTAGGTGTTGAGCTTTGACATTATGCACCTTTACCAAGACTTTTGCCCTGGTGGAGGAAGTGGTACGTTCCCCAGTTCTCGTGATAATTCAGGGGATAACCCGCATTACAGCTGTCTTTGTTTAGTGACTACTCAGTTTCAACGTGTGTGTGGAACGTACCCGACAGTGTTGCAAGCTTGTCGCTGGAGAATCTTGCTGTAGGCACATTGCGGTTAATCATAACATCGACAAAACCAATGCTTGACCGAGAAAAGAACTCTTACGCTGTACATCTAGAGGCTTAGTGTGCTTGTCACCGGATGATTATCGTCGCTAATGCTCGCACCACTGACGAACATAGCCAGTGCGGGTGCATGTGTTACGATTAGGCAAGTCATGCAACAGCAAAGACACCTGCCCGTTGTATCACAACGATGTTAGTAAACATCGGAGAGATACCGAGAGCAGGGAAGCCGATCAAAATCAAGGTTTCAGGGTTGCTAGGAGCAGGTGAGGCGAGGGAGGTACGAAGGAATTCTTATTAACGAACGCTATGGCTACATTTGGGTATAGCCATAGCGTCCGTTTAAAAATGCTCACGAAAATCTGGTAATTAGGATGCACCACCACTAGCCCTCTGCAGTCAATCTCAGTGTATCATTGAAAAGCCATATAGTCGTGAGTCCAGGCCTTCACGAGGTTGTGTAATAGCACATGTGATATCAGACAGGGTGCGGCTCCGTCCGACTTCCGTTCATTCCTGCGAACGACAATGACCTGCGATGACCACAAGAACGACGATTGCGAAGCACACTGAATCTAGGTAACTGCACCCCATCGGCCTGGACCGAAAGGTGCACAAGCCGAGTCCGTAAGCTTCACTATCTGTGTTCGGCGACTGCTCTGTCGCGACGGCTGTTCACACACGTCCGCAGACTCATACACCTTGCGCCATCACCGACCGAATCATGGCCACCTCCTTTTCAGCGATCAATTATGCTTTCCAGGTATGAATTTGACACTCCATTGTGTCAAAATATGTGATCAGTACACAGTGTGCTAGATCCAAACGCTAACGGTCGAGAGATCGGCGCGACTGCGGGCAATCGGAGCCCCCCCTTCTGAAACGCGTCGCCACGACTAGGTACACTCAAGTAACGCCTTGCACCGAGAGGAAGTGGGATTCGCGGCTCACGTGACCCATAAGGGCTGCTGGGTACGAGGGACAAGTTTTAATGCTGAGTGCCAATTACTTAGCACTCCACATGCGACCTATGAACTGACAATGGCACCCGACCTCGAAGACTCGCAGCATGTCTACTAGGGTAATTCGGCAGCTTTGCCGACATCGCGGCTGTGGTCAGCTGCGGCACCCCGGTCAGTGCTGTCGTGTTATCAATGCAAAGCACGTGCGATACCGAATACGGTTCATCCAGGACTGAAACAACGCTGTCTGATACGCGCACCAGAGACGGCGTTTTGTTCCCCCATTATTCTTGACATGCCCGAAGAGATTTGCTGCGCTATAGCCAATGTGGGGGTTATGGGATGTTCAAGGCCATTTGTTTGCTTCGCGTGTATGAAATTTCGGGATAATCCGTCAGACTTGATATTCAGGTAATCTTAGTAAAGTCATGAGTTTGTACTGGATGTGTTCCCGGGAGTAAAGCCCCTGGAGCTTTTCCTGATGATGTAGTTGTAGTTACGCACGTAAGGCGTCGTCCAAGCCACGATCTTGTCGCGATTGTGCAGCTTTGCGCCTTGTTCCTTGAACGCTTTAGCTCAGCCCTAAGTGGCGATGCGACATACAGCCCTATCGTCGGTTTGCAACAAAACGGTTACATCGCTCAGTGCTACATTGTCAGTACTGACTAGGGAACCCATGGTTGTACTCGCAACACCACGAACAGCCAACGCAGGTACGACCGACTTTCACTGCAATGGTGCGACGGCACACTCATTGAATAGTAAGACACAAAGACAGAATGTAATCACATATTTTCTGCTTACAAGTTTCGGAGAAAGGAACTCACCATGCCACGCTGAAAGCATAAGCATCTATGCATCAGTGTTACCAACAAGAAGTTGCAGCCGTGACTTGTTCCTCTAACGCGTGATTGTTACACAATATGTTTTGATCTGCTACTCGCTCTTCAGCCAACGATAACAGAGGGGATACGAGCTTTTTGGAGGGATGTCGCAATCGATAGATGGTGCTAGTGCCCAGACAGACATTGAGGTTTTCTTAACTTGGCGAACTCAAAGACTGCATTTAAAGTTTGTTGGATTATGACAGTGGCTGATATACTTGCTTCGAGAACAAAGAGTCAGAGTAATTTTTGCACTTTACCTGAACCCTCTCTTGCAAAGCTATTGGCCATTATGTCAGACATTGGAATTGGTGCACCAGCGGCTGGAGAATCGGATTGTCGAACAAGGTACAGTAATTACTTGACATCGCGTTACCATCCACGAGGCAGCCATCGATAGGTTTAAAGCACGAAGAGTTTTGCTTCAAGATCACCTGGGTGCGGTACAACAATGCCTAGATGGGCAGCTCTAATAAGGGTCGATCTGTCTTTGACGTACTATTCCGTAGCCTACATTTCTGCAACACGACAGAATCGATATAAATTTCTACTCGGTTCTTCGTATCTTCGTAATAACATTCGTATCTACGCTTTCGACAGGTACAAACTGCGCACTTGGCACCAGCCCTTAAGACCACCCTCTCCATTCTCACACCCAACACCACTACCCTTGAAGCCACCAAACGGAACTTCCTATAACGCAGTATTAGCAACCACGAAACTTGGCGTTGGGCTGCCCAAAAACTTACAGGATGTTGCTGCATCATGGTGTTAGTCCACACAACACCAGCCTCGACCTGCCGAGCCAACTTTTCGACACGAGCCAAGTCCTTGCCATAAATAGTCGCGCCCAAGCCCCAGTTGGAGTCGTTCACACGCTTCAACAGGTCTTGATCGTCCTTCCATTTTAGCAATGGCACAATCGGACCAAATGGCTCTTCTTGCACGAGACGGCTGTTCTCCGGTGGATTGTTGACGAGCGTCAATGGAGCGAAGAAACCAGTGCCGTCGGGGATTTGACCGCCTGTCAAGAAGTCGTGTCCGTCTTTTTGCGATGCGGCAAAGAATTCGCTGACTTTCTCGTAGACTTGTCGGTTGTTCAATGGGCCGTACATGATGCCTTCCTTGTTGCCAGGGCCCACGCCGGCTTGCTTAGCTGCTTCGACTAGAGCCTTGGAGACCTTGTCGTAGATGTCTTCGTGGACGTAAATACGCTTGGCTGCGTGGCAGACTTGGCCGGAGTTGAAGAAGGCGCTCAGCAAAATTGTTGGTGCGACTTTCTCGACGTCGATATCTGGCAGAACGATGCAAGCATCGTTGCCGCCTAGTTCCAATGTGAAGCGTTTCAAGGTTGCTGAACAGCTCTTCGCTACCAAGCGACCAGTCGCTGTGCTGCCAGTGAAGGAAATCTTGCGGATCTTCGGGTGTTCCGTGACCCAAGGACCAAGGTTGTCGTCACCGAGGACGATCTGAACAACACCCGGCGGGAGGTGTTTGTTGAAGAGCTCGACAATCCGCACGTCACAAAGAGGCGTGAAAGGCGAGGGCTTGATAATGATGGTGTTACCGGTCAAGACAGCAGGGATGATTTTCCAGACCATGAGCAGGACAGGAAAGTTCCATGGAACAATGCCAGCCGTGACACCCAAAGGAACATACTGCTCGATGGCTCGCGTTTCATCATTTTCCCACACGACTTTTTCTTTGATTTCCATCTTGGGCATACGCTCGAACCATTCGTTGACCAAGTCAACTTCGCCCTGCGCGAACGCGGACGCCTTGCCCTGCTCATGCACGAGCAGCTCGGCAAGATCTTTGCTAATGGTTTTCCATTCCTTGCCTACCTCCTCAATCAACTTCGCACGCTCTTGCCAGGTGGTCTTGGACCATGATTCGAACGCCTTCTGCGAATAATCGACGGCCTCGTCGAGCACTGCGCGCGTCGCAATGGGGACTGAGGCAATGACTTCCTCGGTTGCGGGGTTGATGACATCTAGCGTCTTGGCACCTTTGGCATCATAAGCCTTGCCATTGATGATATGCGAAAAAGAGCCGCTAAGAAGCTTGGGGGACGACATTTTGGTAGTTTGAAAGGCGAGTGCAATAACGGCAGGAACGATACTTATAACAATCAGACGGAGAAAAGGAATTCGAATGAGGGGTACGAGGAAAGGTGCGGATTTGTTCTGGGTCTGGAATGGAGACGAGTGGAGTTCCAGCTCGCTGTTTTTGGTAAAAACGATGTGATTGGTAACATTCGATACACACTAGTGGAGTAGGTAATCATTCGAGTCGGCTACATAGCTGTATATCCGCATTTATAACTAATGATCAGCCTCCGGTATTTACTACGTCATACAAAACACTGCAGTCGTTGTGATGCTTAGTATGGCGGGGTTAATGGAGGTCTAGACGCATCAAATGATTGACGCCCTTCTTAAGCTCTCGAGTCGCCCATATCGAGTAATGCATAGCGTGCAGGTCCAGGGCTCTCGCGGCGCACTGTATTGCAAATGGCAATCCTGAGTAGCGCGGTTATGCTGGGTGATGTGTGGAAGATTCCGGGATGAGGTATTGCAGGCTTGAACGATGTTTTGACGAGCTAGTTCGAGGCGCGACTGACCGCTTACAAATGTATCTCCACGCGGCATCAGAAGGTGTTGTGTCGCGTGAACCGCTGCTGGCCACTATGATGCTGCCATTATCAGTCGGCAGAAAGATCATGAAAAATATGCTTCTTGCTGATTGTCCCAGTCGTTCAATCAGCAACAAGCCTCGTACACCCCTCCTTTTCGTCCATCTTGAACCTTACGCTAATATCCTTGCTCTTCTCCTTGTCCTCGTCCCACTCCCTTTCCCTCAGCAACCTCTGCGTCTCATCATTCAATCCATATATCAGTGTCGGCATCGCCTTCTCCTTCCACACCGGCATCGCCTTCTCCTTCCACACCGGCATCCGAAGGCTCATCGACTCCACAATTGTACAAACGACATACGAGATGCCGAACGAAAGCATGCTTAGAGGGTAGGCTAGGTACGCCCACTTGACGCGAACATATATTACCCAGGTTTGCGTTTTGCCGGGTTGGCGATCTGGAGACACATCGCGCATGCGATTGGTGATACTTCTGGCGACGTTGTCGAAAGTCGTGGTAAGATTCGTTGAGTTCCACAGAGCATCCATGATAGCCGGGGCATGAATATCGGGAAACAGCATCAGCGTGGAGTTTGTTCGCCCCGATTGAAGTTCGCCGCCTTGCCCGCCTCTGATTGTGATGAGTGATTCGGTCAATGTTCGGATGAAGCGATGTGTAAAGTTGACACTGTGTGTCGGCAATTCCCATCTCTCTGACGCTTCTGGAGGTAAATTGAGGCGTAGATCATGTTTTTCATAGTCTAGTTTCGGCTCATAGAGCTGGTTGCCGTGGGCTGCATCCCACGCCTCAGCCTTACCTCCATATATGCTAAGGTTGGTGCTGTATTTGTACGAGGCAGGGTCTCTATCTGTCCACGAGTCGAGAAGTTTATCGGATAGTACGTTGCTCTGAGCTGTGGTGTTGTATGCATTTGCGCACAAATAGAGAGCACATTCGGTCGCACGTGGTCTAGTCTCGTTCCAGCGAACGTTCCCATTCAGCCACTCATCTGAAGCTCGCAACATAACAAAAGCCATCAGAAGAGTTTCCATGGCTTGGAAGTTGATGGTTTGCCTTGGATCGTATGTACTATTCGCTGTCATCAGAGTTCGAGTAGTGCCAGCGCCGCCATGCGTGGTATAACTCCACCAATCCGAAGTGTATTTGGTGATAGGCCGATGCGGGTTCTTGATGCTGCAGTAAGGTAGCGAATAGGTAGTATAATTGTCGCTGATGATCACGTTGGTTGGATTGGGAACATTTGAGGCGTCTTTCCCAAATCCTGAACTCATTTTAAGCGCGTTCGAGGCGTCTTCGCACCTGCTACAAATTGCAGCTGACACGTACGGAGACCAGGTACAGTTACCAGTCGTACATTGAAAAGCTGTATCTTCGCTCCGTTGCACCGTTGTATTGGTCAGTCCGTTGTATATCGAACTAACCACCCAAAACTCGGGGCGGCTGAAATTGTCTTCTGGCCTGAGGAATCCAAATGGTGTCTCTTCAAATCGAATCGCCCCTGATGTCGAGAAGCTAACAATATTTCCGCCATCCACTCTGAGTGCGTTACCGATGCTTGCGCCTTGCGCCGTGGCAATGTCGTCAACTTTGCCGTAAATCGAGATAACTGTTTGTAGGAAGGGATCGAATGCCACGGTGCCGACAGTGACTAGAGCTCCGAGAGCAGCCCAGTGCCTAATAGTTCGTTGGTAAATATTCTCCAGGATTGCGTTGAGCATGACATACCTGAAGCGGAGCCAGACGAAAAGCCTCGTACCGCCCCACGGTCCACGACTGGCCTCATCAAATCGCTCAAATGCCAGGAGTGTGTCGGACTTTCTTCGAAACCAAGTCCATTTTTGTTGCCCGATTCAAGCAATGATGGCGAACGCAAGAGTTGTTCGAGCCAACGTGCCAAGGGTTGCGATGATCGTGTGGAGTGTGAAGAAGAACGTCCAGGCGCTCAGAGGGCGATGGTCATAGCTGTGAAGAACGACAATCGTTGCGATCATAGACGCTGTACTAACGAAGACTGCGAAGATCTCAAGAGACCAGGAGATGATTGTTTGCCGAGGTGGAAAGGTGGTATTGCCTACAGCGAGAGATTCCAGAGTCGCAGGAGGTAGCAAAGCCGTTTGCGAGGACTGTTGGTCGATCTGTTCTATAGCAGTCGATAGTGTCTGAAATGACTCTGCCGAAGCATGATTACCACTGCGTGAAATTGTCGTTGGTTGGGCTTGCGATGCAGGAAAACGAAGGCGCTGGGTGTCATCGCCTTCGAGTAGTCCGTCATCGCGCGAAATAGGACGCATTTGACTTAAAGGAGAAACGCTTTGAGAGTCCATCGTCCAAGATGAATTTGGGCTTCGCTGGAGAAGGAGGGACATTGAAGGTAAACCAGAATCCTCCTTAAATCTTGCGTTGTACCAAAGGCTGACTGTGGTACATCATGCACAGCTATTTTCGACTCCTCAGCCTCGCTGTATCTGTTGTTGTGTAGCAGATTGGCATGTTTAAGCACTTTAGAAAGCGGGGACCATAGCACAGTGTAGCCCTATGATTGCTCAGCTTTGTGTCGTGTAAAGATGCATAGCCCCACGAAAGGACCAATCGCGCCTGATAACTTGCCTGACCAGAGTTCTGCGGGACTAAAGGCGCAATTTCGGCCAGGTTCGTTATCTCTGGACCGGGCCGTCTGTGTTCTTCATCGATAATGCGATGCGCATTCTGCGCTTGCCAGATTAGTGTCTGACAACGTTACCCGCAGGCCAGATTCCTCTAAAATCTGTTGTAAGGTCCGCACAACTTCAGCTTTCCCACACAATTGCAGACTCGCCCCCACCACTCTTGCGTCCGAGGAGCTCTTTCAAGACTCTGGCCTCTTCTGACGTGTCATCTTTAAGCACCGATCCCGCCACTTGAGCCGCCCAAAAGGCCACCGGTCCTGCATGCAACTCTTTGTGTAACTCTTCGTCAAGACAGTACGGCATGCTTCTGCATATCTCCAAAATAGACGCATGCGCAGCTGCCAAATAATCTTCTTTCTTCGCTGAAGAGTGCGTATCAGAGGGCAGCGAGAGGTTGATTTGCAACACGTAAAGACTTGCTATGTTGTATAACATGAATAGCGAAGCAGAAGATATGCTCGAGAAGACCAGGTCGGTGACACCGTGAGAGGTCTCGTCGCGAAGCATAGCCATAGCAGGCGGCGCCTGAGCACCATACACTGGTGTCTCGGTGAAGTGATTGTTCGGATCGGAAACCCACCTGTCTCGCCATTCTCGAAGTTGCTCAAGCAGTTGATCTGCTCTTTGTTGGATGCTGTCCGCCTCTTCGGTATTCTCTTGATGGTCAGAGTCCCACACTCTCCGCAATTGATCTCGCTCGGGAATCAGGACTGAGCAGTCAGCAACAATGTCGTATAGACGCTGTTCCTGCTTCTCTTCCTCGCTCTCGCAATGCTGCGAAAGTAGTCTTTTCCAGCCTGGCTGCGCAAGAATGGATGCTCGACCTGCGCTGAGAGCTGCAAACAACAACATATGCCGGAGACACTTGTAGAGGCTAAGCGTCTTCGGAGAACAATGCAATTGCGGGTCTCGGAGGTCCAGCAGCTTCTCCAGTCCCGCCATATGGCTCAAAAAGAACTTCGGACCGGAAGGGACAAGCATTTCCTGCATTGCCAAAGTTGTCACGGAGACAATGACTTCGTCAAACTCGTGGCAATCCGGCCTAGAAAGAGCTTGATTAAGATGCTTCAACGTAGCTCCATGGTTGAGGTATCCTTGCTGGGTGATTGAAGCCTGCTGATTCTTTGCGCCAAAGACGATCGTCGCGAAGCTGAGCACAGCACGTAAATGCGCGGTCTCGCAATCAGCTGTTCTGCTTGTCTCAAGCCGAGTAATGTCGCGCGATTGAAGCTCGCGTAAAGCTAGATCGACTGGCCCACCTTCAGCAATGAACTTCCGGGTGAACATGATGTAAACCTCTTGCGGTTTGTCTTGCATCCCAGGCGACAAATGCATAAGTTGAAGCGCTGATGAGGTTTCCATAGTTGGTGCGGACACATCGGTAAGGCTGCCAACGTTGATCCCGGCTGGCCCACCACTTTCAATCTGAGTAGTCGCCGAAGGCCCTGCTTCTGGCGAGGAGACATGCGATGATGCTCCACTGCCAGGTTGGTCGACTTTCCTTCTAGACGGCACAATCGTAGCTTCAACAAATGCCAAATCTTGCCTCGGCCCATCGCAATCGAGCCCAGCTCTTTGACACCGTAGACAAGTCGGCTGTGTGAGGTCTTTTTGCAGCGAAGTTAGCAAATGCGTCGTGAAGGTCAGTCTGTTACTCACCGCATTTCACCCGGCGGCGGCGGCACGCGGAGCATCCTTTGGATCTGCCACCAACGTTCACCATATTGCTGTTATCTTGCGGGGCACATACATGGCATGGCGGATGAACCGAAGCAATCAGGAGAAAATGCTGGAGACGGTCAGATCTTATGGAAGGGAAAGAAGGGTATGGTAAGCTTTCCTTAGGGTGAGCTAGCTGTGCCGCTATACCCCTTGCGGCTCATTGCGCGAGCTAGGCAGTCACGACGCCTAATTTGGCTTCATGGTTTCGACGTAGGACATGCAGTACTACTGTTTCCTAAATGTAATGGACCACCTATACCGCTTTCAAGCTCCCTTCAAGCTCCTTCTCAACAAGGTAACTTAACACTCGCAACAGCGTTTTACGCGCAACTGTTAGAATAAGGTCCTCTAAGCTCTCTCCCTCTCTCTCTCTCTCCCTCTACTCTCCCCCTCTCTCTACGCATATGTAAAAATACTACGTATAGATCAAGAAATTTTATTATTCAGATGTAGATGTTTCATGTTCTTCCGCGCATAGATATGCGCACGTACGTTTAACCTTTTCGCAGAGAAGTATATAAATTACGCTCTTTCCTCTCTTGTAATTCCCCGTTTGAGTAGAGGGCTGCGTTTATTGCTGACAGAGAGGGGCCATCACATTTAGGAAAGCAAAAGCACAAGCACGGTAACGTGCAAGGCAAGACACACTGGTCCTCACGCCCAACGGCCTCACGTAGCGTTTCGATCATTCGAATTACCATCACAACATACACATCAGTAACGCCTCATGACCAGCTGTTACAAATTCTCGATGCCACAACTCTGCAAATGAACAAATGTCAGGTTTGAATTGAAAACTTTGCTAGATAACCCGGAGCATGAACCGCTCATGATAATGCTACTCCGCCCTATAGCCGGATCCGTTCCCGATGCAAAAATGTATACTCTAAGCATAAGCAAGTAATGCAGGACGCCTCCCAATGAGCCATACTGATGATGCAGCACACCGTTCGCCGTCCCTATCCGTTTTCGTGTTGATCATAAATATATTCGTGTCGTGGCCACCAAGTAGAGAGTGGTGCCATATGTCCTTCTCTGATGTAGAAGGCGTTTCGTCTATGCAGACTTTGGCTGCTGCTCTACCAGCCACTCCATAACGCTTTCGTAGCAGAGCACAAATTGTCGCAGACTTTGTACCATGCTCAAGCGCTGCAGCCGGAAATCTTCTACTGTCTTTGCGATTAGGTCCACTTCGTCATTAGTAATCCAGCCGCCATTCTCCCGCTCGTTTTTCGGCTTTGACTTCTCACTTGAGTCGATATCCATCGGTGTGCCCTGCCTTGTGTGTCGCGTCTGCCTTTGTCGTTTGAGCATGTCGAGCACGGAATCAACTGTGCAGAAGGTTCCGGTTCGTCCACAACCAGCAGAGCAGTGGACGACGATCGGGCGGCTGTTCTGTGGCTCCGGCTTGGACGGCGAGCTACCATTGTAGTGACGGACGACCGCGTCTGTTTGCTCAATCAGGCCAAGAAGATGAGTAGGATGTGCAGGGGCACCGAAATCAGGCCAGTTGGAGTACTGCAGCTGGGTGATTTCGCGCATGCGCTCGAATGGCTCTTCATCGTTTGAAAGAGTGAATCGGCGAACAATGACATAAGGCTGGTCGGAACTAGGTGAGCTGGTTGAAGATTGTTTGGAGACGTTCGCTGGACGAGGAGGGTTCGTTGAGCGACGTTGGCCTAGTGTGGGACGTGGTTGCTCGCGGTGACGATGGATCTTGGCCGGCTCGAGAGAGGCTCTGTGCTCGCCCAGTGAGCTTAGATGCAGGTGACCATACTGCTTGTCAGACCAGTAGTTGTGTGCCTTGACTTGTCCACCTTCTTGTTCGGCGGTGAGCATAACAATGACGCGTACATCTTCTTGCCACACCACTTTCCAAAAGTCCTGCACCATGTTAGTAGGTAGTTACGCCCATACATAGGGTAGGGGCTTACCTTGAACGTAGCGGGTATGGGACCCTGAGTGGCAATGTAGCGCTTGTTCGAGTACGCGGCTTGGACGTGGTTCGCGTTGACATAGTCGCAACTATCCTCATTCACGCCTTGAAGCTTCACGCGAGAGTGTTCGTATGGCCAGATGTTGTTGTAGCGGTTCTTTGACCCCTTCTCGATACCAGCGATTTGGATCTGCTTGGATGCACCCAATCCGGTTGGAGTCCCGTAGACAACCTTGCCGGACAATGCTTCTTGCATACGTTTCTGCTCGCGCTTCTCGATGTGCAGAAATCTCTCTGACACTGTCTTACCATTGTCCCGCTCGTCAGACGCCTGATGAAGCCATGTGGGCATTTCTTCTTCGAATGACTTTGTCATGCCTTCGGGTTGCTTGATAGGCATTTGCCCAACACCGCCGATGAGGTCCATGTTTTGTCGAATGTTCCCGAAGAAGGGATTCGCAGCGTTCTGGGTCACAGGCATAGGGCAGCCGCCGATGACAGGTGCGACGGAAGGGAGGCCAGAGTCGATTTGGAGCGACGCTGTGGCCGATGTCATGGGACTGCTAGAGCTCGCTTGCGTAATCCAAGCAGGGAACCTCTCCGAGAATTCTTGAAAGCCGCCGCGAATGATGTATGTGCCGCCAGACCAACCCTCGTTTGTGAACTTCTTCAATGTGTTGATACATGTCGCAGCGTCCTTCATCTGAGCTGAATTTGCGTCGTATACTATGATGTGTTTACTGTTCCTCCATCGTTCAAACTTTTGGCGAGATTCGTCGTCTTTGAAAGTTTCGGCCAGTTTCTGCACGTTAAAAGATGCTCGTTTCAGGAGTGTCGTGGGTATGCAAAGGCTGAGGGCGCCTGCTATGCGTGCTTTGGCGTACTGTGTTGAAACGCGGAGGTCGAGAAGAAGAACCTCTTCCACGGCAGACTCGAGAATGTTGACGATGTACTGCGCCGTAGCCATGGTTGGTCCCTCGGACTGGTGGTCGTCTGTGATGGTCGCTGGTAGGGTTTCTGCGCGATGACTCGTCATTGAGATGTGGAGGGACTGCTTTGGTGGCAGCGAAGGTCGCGCGTTGCGCTCCTCGGCGAATTCTGCTATGGCATCTGTACGACCAAAGCCTTCAAAGCTTGCGGGTGAATTTCTCCTTGGGCGATCTGGGAACATGGACGATTCGCTGGAAAGCATTCGCTTTGGGGAGCGTGGCTTTTGGGGCTGTTCATCATACTTGAATACATCAGCAGCCGGCTTGTCGCCGCTGACAGCAGCTGGGGCTCCCATGGATTGCGGCGACCCTGGTGTCTTGACGGTGGCGAAATAGGAGCCGCCTGTCGACGGCACAGCGGCTGGCGTGAAGTTGAAGTTGCCGAGGGCGAAGCCTCGATTGTTCTCCGACTGCCTTCGAAATTGCTCAAACTCGGGGTTCTGCTCAACGGGTATTATTCGCGGAGAGGCCGCGGCTGTCGAGCGGACATTTGAGGTAGGAGGACTCCAGTTTCCGCGGATGTGCTGAGCGGCGCTGGACGAGAAGTGGTCGCTGGCGTTCACTGCGAGCTGGAAGTAATTTGGCGACGGCGTGCCTGGTTCCTTTTTCGCAATGTGAACATGGCTTGGTGTCTTTGCTACCCCGTTCATGCGGGGAGTGAGGGGTGCAGGTACTACGGTTGGATGTAAGGAAGTACTTGGCCTAGTCATCGGCTGTGTCGATCGGGGGCGGGAGCTGGATAGGTGCGAGGAAGAGGCACCGCGCGGTCGTGGAGATAACGCAGGTGTAGACATTGTGTGGGGGCACCGACGCGTCAGAGATTGATGCGTGGGCCGAGTGAAGTTTTGCGTGAGGCTGTAGGATATAGGTGCATGGGATATGGGACGGGCGGGCGTGGGTTGTTGGTCGTTTCGAAGGCGGGTGGTGTGTGAGAGGATGGGGGTCGCCGTCACCAGCGCTCGCTGAAAGGGGGTCTGACGTCACCGGGTTGGCTGCGGCGACTTCCTCAAATTGTCTGACAAACGCAACGCCGACAGCCACAACGCCTTTGAAATCGCAGCTGGATGACTGCGGTCCGGCACGCGAGGCGCAGTTAGTGAACAGCGAAGTGCGTGACTGCAAGGCCAGGCTGTGTTGCCCTCTTCGTGCCGCAAGCGAACGAAGCGCGAATGTCGTAATGCAGGATATTCGCTAACAGGAAACGCAGGGACCGCTGCCGCGATCAGGGAGAACAGGTGCCTGAAACGGTTGGCTCGTGACCAGAGACGAAAATAGGGCTGGGCCGTCGGGGCGGAATGGCCAGCGGAGGACAGAACCAAGGGACGAGGGCGGAGAGTACCTGGCGATGTAGAGGATTGGGAAAGCGGATCGGGGACAATAAGTAAGATCGAAAAGCAGAGGAGGGGCTAATTGATTGGAAATGGCCCCAACACACTCGGGCCAAGGCAGGGCAGCGGTAGCTGGAGAGACCCCGGGATCTAGACATTCATTCCCGTGTTCGTCGTCAGCAGTGCCGCCGGCTTATCGTTCAGCCATCGCCTGCCCTGAATTGCGACATCGCTTCCTTAGCGGTGTGCGTTTAATGCTACATTCAAAGCTCATGCGACGTGCACGCTCTGAAACGTACGATGTGCTCTCAGCGCCCAAGCGACCCTGTCCATCAGGTGGTTTTATTGATGAGTCGGCAAGGGCAGGTGATCGAGGCAGCGGGATTTTGTCGAGGCACAAACCTGCTGTTGCGTTCCGAGAACAAGCTGGCGAGCGTCATGACTGAAACCAGGGCCCACCAATGACCGCACACTGGACCCTGAGTCCCGCCTAGCCGCACGCTTTCAGTTTCGCACAACATCTCTTCAGGTAACGGAAGGTCGATCAGAACTCCCTAAAGAGTGATCCATGCCGCTGTGAACTCAGCATTTGATGCCCAAGGCCTCTTCAGTTTTCTGCTGTGAACAATCGCCGTCCATGTCGACTGCCCAGTGTTGTTCAAACTCTGTGCAGCTGGCATCTATGACGAAACCAAAATCAAGGCGGACTGACCGCAATTTCATGATTCGGCTGGGCGAGCTGGCCGCCCAACAGCAGATTGACCACAGAGCTAAAAGAATTCTCCAACAGCGATCCTGGAGATCTGCGTTTGCTGCACTGTCGCGGAAGCTCGTCCGTTGTTCTCCGTGACATCTTCTCCGCCGTCCATCACAGCGAGTGGAGGGGCCAAGCAACCCTGAGCGGAAGACCGCTTTCGAGATCGACATTTCGAAAGGTCTCGAGTGTCAATCTCTGCATGAATCAGGAGAAACGCTCGGCATGCCCTGCTTTAGTGTAGTCTTCCAGGGGTCGCCAAATGTCGCGTGGCACACTACACGGTAGGGGTGTGGGTGCCCATACAGGCATCGCTACCGAGATACACCGTTGTCCCGCCTAGCAGTTTGACACTCGGCCTCAGTTCGGCTTTCGACATCCGGCCATCGTGACCTGAAGCGTGGCAGATGTCCGGATGTTCGTGGCGTTCAAGTGTAATATCCTAGTTGTAATGGACGCCAGTCGTTATACAGGGGTGTTTCGACGTCTTGCGTTCATTCACAGTGAAAGCTTGTCGCAATGTCGTGCTTTCCTCGGTTAAATTATGTGAATCAATCACGTGCGGACGTGTTGTCGCGTCTCCGCGATTTCCCCACTGCCCGTTAACACGACTCCCCACCTCGATGGTCACGCCAATTGCACAAACGTTTTCACTTCAAGACATTGTCCCTTGATTCTGGCAACGCCATGTCTCGTGATGAGTCGCCTCTTGTCCGTGCTGTCTCTCCAGATGAAGGATACACTTATGTGCATCGCGCCTTCTTGCACGCGTTTCTTACCCACAATGTCCTCACAGCGGACGAGATAAAGCCTATTCTTGCGGCCGTCATGACTGCTCACAGTATGTAACCTCTTGTTCTCTGCATCTGAACTTTACACCTTTCATTCTCCATCAAGCACTAACGCATCCAACAGATCCCGAGCGCCCATGGACCACAGGCGACGTCACCGCACCCCAAATCACCAACACGATTCAGATGGTCAATGCCAAAATATCGCATTACGACTTCGAAATCCGCTCCACCAAGGATCAGCAAAGCAAACTTACCGTCTACGCACTCGTAAATAAAACTTCCGACGCGCTCACACAATTTGCAACAAAGTTCTCCGCAGGCGAAATTGCATACGTCAGACGCCTGCTAGACTACATGTTCGACACAAACAACACGCATACTCGAGAGGTCATGGCGATAAAACATAATGATGCTTCCAACCTCGCACGCATACGACGGAATAGGCAATCTCAAGCAACCCTCGACGCAGACGAATCGCAGTCTGCAGACCCGGGTATATCGATCGCTGAAGCTGACGACGTTCTTGCTACGTTACTACAGCAATCCTTCTTCCAAAAGTCGCCCGCGCAATACTACTCCCTGGCGCCACGCGCCCTCATGGAACTGCGAGCGTACCTAAAAGAAACATACAACGATTTGCCTGACGACGTGGCCGACGGCGAGACGCCAGTAATACGTATAAGAGATTGCGAAGGGTGCAGAGAACTCGTCACGCATGGCGTAAGGTGCAATAACAGAGATTGCGGAGTACGATGGCATGATGCATGCGCGAATTCGTACTACAGAGGGCGAGGCAGAGATAACAGGAAATGCCCGAAATGCGACACGGAGTGTACAGGAGACGTGTACGTGGGTGAGAGGGCAGATAGGATCGTGGGGAGAAATAGCACAGGTGGTGGGAGGAGGAGACAAGATGAAGACGAGGAGGAAGAGTAGAGGAGCTTGGCATACTAATGATACCCCATGTTGAGATACTGGTGCAAGAATGCAAACTCATCAAAATATATGGATTACGTACTTCTGACTTGTCTCGTGAAACGCATGCTTTTTGAAGCTGGGTCTTTTGACCTCAATCTTGTTTGAATACTCCCGGCGGTTCTCGTATATGCTACATTTTCGCCGCAGACTCCACGAAGCACTAAAGACCTCCCAGCTACCCGATCCGCAACACATAAGAGCTCCAACATCGTTCGAATGCAACCGCGCATTACTCAAACCCAGTAATGACAATGGATGAACTATACCATATTCGACACAACATAGGCTAGTTCCTTCCGTGCCCATGTTACCTCGTCATGACCATCGACAATCCAGAGAGAACGCATACATCAGTACTACAAAGCCCGTTTTGCATCCTTACAACAGTAGTACAAGGAATCTGGTAGATTCTACGAGCGATCTGAATTTCAACTATCCGTCCATCCACACTTTCCATCCTTGGTAGCATCAACTCAACGCATACATTCCTCCTTTTTCCACCTCCATGCACGCATCTTTTTCCTCTTTATTTTTCCACGCATTTGAAACATGCATTCGTCCCATCCTGCCCTCCTCCTTCTCCTTCTCCGGTACAACACACCCTCCGTCCCTCCCTTTCGTCCTCACGCCAGTAGCCATCCGAGGTTTTGGTGTAAATTTCGAGATGCGGAGGGATGCGTAGAGATACCGGCTTTGTGGGTGGTGGAGATATATAGGATTACGACGCTATTAAGCTTCGGACTACGCTGTTGTTCTCTCCGCTGACTGATGAAAGATAGATTAAGACCCATCGCGTCCGATTGCTTCTGGGTCGATTCTGAAGCCAGGTGGTAGCTGAGGTCTGGCGGCTTGTTGAAGGGGTATATGATGTGGTGGGAAGGCGATAAGCTGAGATAGAGCGCGGTGGGTCTGGAAATCGAAGCCATGGTTGCAGGTGCGTTCGAAGGTGGAAAGGCTCTTGCTTGAGTGATGTAATCGTTGGGATCGTGGAGAGATGCCGAGTCTTGGATTGTTCATGTTCGTGAGGGTTGAGTGCTGGCAGAGCTGTGATGGTGGCTAGGCATTCTTTGTAGCCCACCACAGCTGTGTCTCATCGTCCCAGTCCTCAGACTTTAGCTCGGCACCATTCTCAAGCAGCAGCTTAACAACTGCCTCGTGCCTACGCTTTGCAGCCCACCACAGTGGTGTGTAGCCGTCTTTGTCTTGAGACTCTAGCTCAGCGCCTTTCTTAAGCAGCAGCTTAACGACTGTCTCGTGCCCATCCTCTGCAGCCAATAGCAGCGGTGTCTGGCCATAGAACTTGTCTCTAGACTCTAGCTCAGCACCCTTCTCAAGCAGCAGCCTAACGACTGCCTCGTGCCCATTCGCTGCAGCCCAAGACAGCGGTGTCATGTCGTTCCGGGTTTTAGACTCTAGCTCAGCACCCTTCTCAAGTAGCAGCTTAACGACTGTCTCGTGCCCATTTCTTGCAGCCTCCAACAGCGGTGTCTGGCCATAGAACTTGTCTCTAGACTCTAGCTCAGCACCCCTATCAAGCAGCAGCTCAACGACCGCCTCGTGCCCATTCGCTGCAGCCCACGACAGCGGTGTCTCGTTAGAAGTGTTCTTCTCGTCGACTCCGACTCTTTTCTGGAGGATGATCTTGGCGGCTTCCTCAAGCCCGAAGTATGCCGCCAAATGAAGCCCTGTTGTTTGCCTCGGAAGATCTCGGCTATACCCCAAATACTCTGAGTAATCCTTGGTAGCTAGTAGCGCCTGACTCGACCCCTCTACCTTCGCCTCACAATTCAGGAAGTGTACGACTTCTTCGCATAAAGTCGAAGCCTTGCTAGCATGATGTCCCCAGTTCTTTGCGGCGTAGTTATAAAGCTTATTCAACTGCAGCCGCTCCTCGAAGTCGTCATCCATCAGACAGGATCCACTCTCAAAGACGCTGAATGACAGGTACGTAACGCAAATCTTTGTAATTTCAGCCTCCGCATTTGGAAACCAATCTTGCTGCGTTCGCTGAAAGTATTCCTGTGTTGTATAGTGAACCAACCGGATAATGTGACTTTCTTGATCGACCGTCACTAAGCCTGAACATACCATTACCATGTCCTCGATGTGTGGTAGGTCCCCTTCGTCAAGTTCAGACTTTCCAGGCTTTGTTGCAAGGGCATGTTGAAGCTCATACGTTTTGAGCGGTCTTTTTGCGCATGTGATCCATGAAAAGACCTTCATCGCAAGGTTCTTCAAGCCTGGCTTCTGTCCGTTGATTCTCTCCATAGCTTGCTCGTATGCTTGAGCTAGTATTCGGTCCTTCTGATCATCACCTAGGCCTTGACCTCGCTTCCGGAAGACATCTAAAGCACTGCGGATATCGTTCAGTGTCAGCTTATCGTCAAGTAAACCAAGATAGATCTGTGCCAAGAGAAACCTGGGGGTAGTCAGTGATATGCTACTAGTCCTACTGCAGCAATTAAGAACGTACATTCCATCAACAGCTTCTGAGATTCCCTTTATGATTTCTTCTTGTAATTCTTGGTTCTGACGGACGAAAGATGGTAATTGCCCTATGTGACCTTCCAGGTACCTCGCCACATCCTTCTGGCTCGCCCTGACTTCCAGAGATATACTGGGTTTGAAATGTTTGATGATATCTGGAAAGAATCTCGAAGTTGCGAATATATTTGCTCTACACCGGCTCTGAAAGTTGGAAAGCTCCGACAAGAATCTTGCGCGGCAGCCATCAGATTCTTGGCATTCGTCGAGTGCATCGACTACAAGAAAGATTGTGGAATATACTGCTGCCACTGATTGTAGTACTGCTGAGGCTTCGTCCAGCGATGGTCGGGTTTGTCTAGTCTTGTGGTGGTTGTAGAGACTCTTCACGCTCTCTGGTAGAGAGGATTGACTCTCAGCAAGCTGTTTGACTAGATTTAGTAGCAAGTTGTCGACATTCTGTTCGCCTTGTCGCTTGAAGTTACAATATATGTACGCAATGCCGACCCCCTGGTCCTTGAAAAACCGTACGGTGAGGTCGTGGACAACAACAGACGTAAGGATTGTCTTGCCTGCTCCGGGAATACCCGGACAAAATAATGTCTGCTTGTCGCCCTTCAGCCAATCCTGGTATTCGACGGAATCTAGAAGCCATTGGCAAGTCCCTGGTTCTCGCCTTTTAAGAAAGTCGCTATGCTGCAGACCGTAATCAATCGATTGTAGTGTGAGCCAATTGAGCATTTCAAGATCTTCTTTTTGGTCTGATTTGGACTTCAGTACTCTGACGTCGGCCTTAGTTTCGGAGACAGTGCTAAGGACTACAAGTTCATCAGGATTCTGCTATCACCTCCATGCAAAGTATTAGGATGACTGACCCTGGTCCAATATATCCTTCACCGGACGCTCTCTGTCAATGTCGCTTGGCTGTACATGTTCTAGAAATTCCTTCGCATATGCCGCAGCCACAGCAGCAGCATGTTCCTGCCAATCTTTGCTCTTTTGTTCATCGGCATAATCGCAGATGCCTCGGATAACGATGCACGGAAAGTCATTCATGAGCCCTGCCGCCTCCATTTCAACGCATAAGACATGCCCATCCAGGCTCATATTGAGGTTGTCCCGAGACTTGTGATCTTTGATCACTTGGTTTCCAGATGCGATTAGACCGTAGTGCACGCGCATGTCTCCGGATTTCCTCCGAGTTCTATCAATCTTGACATTGGCCATGCGACTTGTCGCTTGATCGGCCCCGCTGTCCAAAGAAACCAACACCGACTGGCCTAGGAAGTATCCGAGAAGTAACAGTAATTTCACCCAGATCAATGAGAATGTAGCCCGCCATTTGCCCTGGGCGCGTTGGGAATCGTCTGGTGTCAAAAGAGGATCCTGAAGGGAATCGGACCGTGTGTACTTTGGCACCAAGTTCGGCCAATTCTTTCCTAAATCGTCCAGATATTGAGGTATCTTAGATCCACACATCTCATGCTTAGTCTCCATTTTCGTCAATGCTGTCAACAGTGCGCTTGGGGGATTGTTTAGCGCACCGGTTCGTTTGAAGCTGTCACCCGTTTCCGCCTTGCCCATATCCCATTGGACCACGCCAGGATACTGGCCGACCGGTGCGCTGACCACGACGTCGCCGAGTCTGACCATCGGTGGAATTCCGCCGCCGATGCCAACCATGAGGCCGACCTTAATGGACGGGAAAGTGCTGACCATCCAGGTTGCAACCTTCGCCGCCGAATTAGTGCCGTATCTGCCTTTTGGGAGGCAGGCTATAACGATGTTGTGCTCTCCGATAGACCCAAGAGTGTATGTATTATGATCGTTTGGAGGCTTGGTGAGATCCGGATCAATACGGTCCAGCATTGCCGTCGCCGCAGTCTGCTCCTTTGACAGCGCGCAGATCCATCCCACAGTATAGCTATTGTGGGTTCTAGGCGCGGTGGATGTCTGCGTAGCCATTGCGGGGGACCGTACTAGGTCTTTGAAAGGACGAATGAGGACTTGGTTGTCAATCGTTCGCGGTCGATTCAGCCGTAGAGACTTCGCACGGAGGCTCAATGACCACCAGTTCTATCAAAAGGATACCACCCAGCGTATCTAAAGGCACGAGTGGTTATACAGGAAAGTGTTTGTTATGAGGGCGCAAAGGATACTCGATCAACAAGGTGGATATCGTGAGTTCAGCCTCGAGGGCTGGAAACGAAGTGATTTTGGGCATCAGCCAGCACTGCCGCGGCCACAGTTGCTGTGCCACCTACATATCTGCGATGCTGACGTGAGGACCTCAATCCCTGCAACCAAAATGGCGCCATAGGTCAATTAGTATTTGGATGATCTTAACCAGAATTATGTGAGAATCATAGCTGTGGTATCAACGTTGCATCCTCTTAGTAGTCTACCGCCTCTTGGCGCATATGAGGGGAAAGACAGGGGTAGCTCCTCAACCTTTGTACTCTCCCATTTAGTCATTCCTTTTATTGTTTCTTACGTGAAGTACTCCTTCTTCTACAGCTTCTCGATGTTTTCGTTTACAGCAGCGTGTTTTGTGCGCTGACTTATTGCGCGTTAAAAAGAGAAGGCGAGGTTGTATGTTACACAGAAGGAACAATATCCTTGAGCGAATCCTTTGCTCATTGAGAATAAGGTTGAGGAAGGCAGCTTAAGCCGAGAGAAACTCTAAACCAGCGTAAAATGCTCCTGGAGGGGGCGACTGCCTCTCAAGGGGTTGGTGGCCCCATGCACGCGCCTTGTCACGACGCTCAGGAGGTATCGCTAGCCTTGTGCTTGCTGTCGCACACAAACCAGCCTACTGTGTTGTCTCATTTTCAAGACGCAAGCAGGGGATATTCGGGCCTGTTTGAGTAATAGGGCTGCGTTTATTGCTAACAAAGGGGCCATCACATTTCGAAAAGCACGGTAATAATAGATCCTGTGCGGCTGAGCCAGCGTCCAATGACCTGGAACACTGGACAGCCACAGGGCATTGGCAAGCGGGGGATGCGCTTTTCTGCGCGATCTCGTTCTCCAACCTTTGTTAGGTGAAAGTAAGTGAAGAGCGCAACGAGATGATGACGAGTTTCGAACCTCGTACAACTTGATCACGACAAGAATTTCAATTAGCACCGCGACGCAAAATGTC
This sequence comes from Paraphoma sp. B47-9, assembly GCA_001748405.1. Classification (NCBI taxonomy): domain Eukaryota; kingdom Fungi; phylum Ascomycota; class Dothideomycetes; order Pleosporales; family Phaeosphaeriaceae; genus Paraphoma; species Paraphoma sp. B47-9. Next base: position 10,236 of record BCLK01000387.1, on the reverse strand, counting down.
ATTGACATCGTCGTTTACTTCGTATGTCGCTGCGCAGCCGCCAGTGCCTACTATTTTCACGCCTCCTGCTTTCTGCGGGAATTTCGTCGCCCGCAGCGCCTGGTTCTCAACGTCTGCGCTGACATCGTGTATTCCTGAAAACTCTTTGAAGCCGGCCAACTACTTTTCAAGTGTCTACTATTCGCCCGCAATATGTCCTGCCGGCTACACCGTTGACTGTAGCCGGTACGATACCGACCAAGGACCTCCCGTCAAAACTGGCGAAACGGCTGTCATCTGCTGCCCGAAGTAGGTTTGAAAGTTTGAATGCCGACACTACTACGAATTCTGACTGCTTCAAAAGCTCATTCACTTGCAACCTATCTCTAGGTAATTGGGGATGCCTATCGGGAACGAAACCAGATGCCGTAATCGCCCTATCTGTCCAGATCCGATGGCAAAGCTCCGATCTTTCGCTTTTGCAGACTCCGCCCCTTACGACGGGACTGCCAAAGAGCAACCGTCATCTTGGATGGCTGCCGGAGAGTTCCTTGACATTTCCTTACGTGATTCCGGAGGATTGCTCCTCGATCACTGATCTCTTCATGCCGTATGGCAAAAAGTCATGCGAGCCGTTGACGGGGACGTATTACTCCCCGGCTATCTGTCCTTCGGGCTGGACGGTGGAAACCACGATGACGGCAGACGACATCGTGGGGCCGCCGAGGGAGGCGGATGAGACTGTGGCGCTATGCTGTCCAAGGTAATTCGACTCTGTTGTTGCAATGGTGCCCGGCAAAAGAACTGATATCGTCGCAGTGGAATGAGTAGATTGCCTGATGTATGTGGGAGAGAGGCCTGCGTCTCGGCCACGATCACGGCAGAATCTTCTTCTCTGTCGCTAGACCTGATGCGCGTCCGTGATGGTGTCCAGATCCGATGGGCAGCCACTGATATGGCGGTCCTCGAAACGCATCCTCTGACCCCAGGGCTACAAATTCCTCGCCAAACGGTAACGATCACGCCGTTGCCTTCTCCTCGGGGCCTTTACAAAGTCGGAATTGGACTGGCGGTGCTCCCGGCGCTGTTAGCTCTAGTGGCCGTTGCATCGGGCGCCATGTTTCTCTCCGACAGGCGGCGTGCGAAGTTGCGCCATGGTGGTGGTGGCGCGCAAGGCCAGCCTCGCCGGCCAGATTATAAGCCTGCAAGCTTCTCTGTGGGCACGCTCGTGCCTCTCATCGCTGTTGCCGTGACCTCCATAATTTTGCTAGAGCTTTCTTGTCACATTGTCCTCAGACATGACGCGCCGGATCCATACCCTCGGTATATATTCGAGCGCAACAGCTCCTCCACTCCTGCTACTACGAGTACTCTTGCACTGGAGGAGCGCCGGGTCTCCATGACTGCTGGGACGACTACTTTACCCATGGGCATGTCTTGTTGGCCTACAACCTACGTAAGCTCAACTTCCTCAACTAGGTAGGTGCAAGTACCGGCAGATGTTTCTAAATACTTATCTCACACTTTGTAGGCGTCTTTCAGGACCGTCCACCACTAGAAGCACTACAATATCGATTACCACCACTAGAAGCACTACAACATCGATTACCACGACAACCACGATTGCCTGCGCGTCCTCGGGCACCCCCGTCGCAATACCCTCATGCGAGCGTGGCGCCGGTGCTCCACCAGGCCAGAAATGGCTCGCGTACAGCCAGCACGGCAATGGCCTGGTCAAACTCGGAGGCTCTTCAGACGGAGCCTACTTCTTTGCGAACATGCTGCCGACGCTGCTTGCCTCTCTTTTCAGCATCCCGTGGAAGATGATGCAGATTGACGCCGCGCTCCTGGAGCCCTTCCGGCAATTGGCGCTTGGGGGTCCAGCGAAGAAGAGCATTCTAGGCAATTATCAGACGTTCCGTGCGCTGCGTGCACCGTTGCCGTTCATCACCTCTTGTCTGGCCCTCGCGTCAGCGGCCGTTACCGCGCTCTCTACTGAAGGGTGGGGATTACGGGCCGTGGGATCCTGCGACAGGACGAAATCAATGGAGGGGTGCATACCTGTGATGCAAGTAACGCCCTGGGTTGTGCGTGCCATCATGACCATCTTAGTCATTCTTGTGCTGCTCGCCATCATTCTCGCATTTCTGTCTTGCTTCTACAAGTCGGGCGTCTACGCCGACCCAAGAAGTATCCTTGGCGTGGCGACGCTGGCGCAATCACCCGGCGTCAGCAGCATTTTCGCCAATGTTGACCCAACGGCTTGTTTGAAGACCTTGAAAGCTCGCACTGGGAATATTCCTCTGCACCTGGGTACGGATCCCGTGACCCGCGATTACGGCATCCAGAGGTCGGAGCAGACGCTCTTGCAGCAAGATAAAGCTGACAAGCCCGAAACCTTATATCTTGGGGATGCGACTCAGTTGGGAAGAATGCCTGTCGCGAAGCTGGCCTTCCATTTCGCTTGCTTTACCATTTTCCTTATAGGGTTGACGACACTCACCATCTACTACCTCGTGACCAGCGGGAACACCAAATTTGAACGCTTCATGAGCGGCGAAGATTTCGGGCCCCGTTTCATCTTCGCCATCTGCGGCGTAGCAGTCAACTTTGGATGGGTGTACATATTCCAGGGTAAGTTGCATCTTGCAGCATCATCATTGTCACTTGCTCATTATTGTTGTGCCAGTTATCCTCCGCCTACTCCCATACTACGCTATGCATCCCCTGGCCCCCGCATCAAAGTCCATTCTTCAATCCTACTCCTCAGACCATTTCTCTGCTTTCGCTTCCGGCATACGCAGCCGCAACCCGAGTCTCGTGCTCGTTGCCCTCCCTGTGATCCTGAGCGAATTCCTCCCGCTCCTACTCGCCACCGTACCGTATAGTCAAACTACGACGTGGATGGCGCATCTTGTTTCGAGCTGGATGGCCGTGGCAGTGCTGGGCCTCATGATCGTGATCATGCTCGTAGTGATCGTTCTCCTCTTCGCAGGACGACCGAAACACTACCTGAATGTGGAACTGCTTACAAAGGCGCCATTGGCGGCGACTTTGCTGTTGGTGAGCAACTCGAGCGAATTCTTGAGCATGTGGAGAGGCTACGCTCCGCTCACGAGAGAAGAGCGCGATGCGAATGTTCAGGGAAGAGGGTTCATGTACGGTCTTGTTGCTGTGAGTGCGGACACGGGGTCGACGTATCCGAGGATCCAGGTTGTTCATGGTGGTGGTTGACATAAGTCAACAGTACCCTGATCGTAAACCCAATTCCAACAGTAATCTAAAGCACACCAAGCAAAGCTATAATCCATTCAATACCCACTAAAATCACCGTTGTCTAATGTCTAGTCATCATAATTACCATCATGAACCTCAAGCACCTCTCTCGTCAGTATTTTCCTATGCTAAGTAAAAGCCCACCTCCCACGCACTCCCTTCATACCTAAAACCCACCATTCTACTCGTCATACGCTCTCTATATATTCTCTACTACCTCCTTTGCTTCACAAGCAAAAAAAAAGAGTGCTCAGCAAATCTAACACAGTCCGATGTTGGCATGGAACAATAGCCATTCTGCATAGTCTACCTTACAATGAGTAGTCTACATGCAAAAGCTAGAGATATTAGATGGATATTATGCTCTCCTCAGAATCTGTATTTATTGCAACTATGTAACTTTTGGGCGTTGTTAGGCTAGAATTGAAAGTGCCCTTGCCCTTGCCCTTGCCCTTGCCCTTGCCTGGTCCGGTAACGGCGGGGATATCGCTAGGTACGCAGGGCTAGGTAGCATTTCATATCGCATAACATGCTAAATCGTCAACATGTACATCACAATTGAGAGTGTGTTCAAACAGATCCATGCTTCATAAAGCAACTTCAATCTAGACCGCAGCAAGATATATCATTGATATCGAAGCAACGTTAATCGATCCAGGCCAGTCCATCACCGCCAAAGACTCCTAAACCAAAATCATAATTCAAAAATGTGATCATTACATGACTTTTTACCGCAACAGTTATATACAACGCCTCACCGAGGCAAGCTCAACAAACATCTAGTGCACGCCGTTAGTCTTCTTGCTCGACTTTGACCGCCTCTCGGCGACGGCAGCGGACAAGTCCTCGAGGACGCCGACGGTAGTATCCCAATCGATGCAAGCGTCGGTGATGGAGACGCCCTTCTTCAGACCGGCGGGGCCCTCGGCGGGGACTTTTTGGTTGCCTTCGTTGATATTTGACTCGATCATGACGGCGACGATGGCGTCTTCGCCGTCGCGGATCTGGTCGGCAATGTCCTTGGCGACCTTGGGCTGATTGCGGTGGTCCTTGTTGGAGTTGCCTGTGGATCGTTAGTTGATGGATGTTGTGAGTCATGATATGAACGTACCGTGTGAGCAGTCGACCATCATGACCTCGGCCTGGCCCTTCTTCTTCAAAGCTTCCCGCGCAGCCTTGATGCTCTCCCTGTCGAAGTTGGTGCCCTTGGTTCCGCCACGGAGGATGACGAAGCAGTGCTCGTTTCCACTTGTTCGGGTGATGGCAGCAAGACCTTGCTTGGTTACACCCATGAAGTGGTGCTTGGCCTTTGCTGAGCCGATAGCATCGACTGCGACTGACAAGCTGCCATCGGTACCGTTCTTGAAGCCAATGGGGAAAGAGAGACCAGACGCGAGCTCACGGTGCAATTGCGACTCGGTGGTTCGCGCACCGATGGCGCCGAGGGAGATGAGGTCTGCGAGGAACTGCGGGGAGATTGTGTCTAGCATCTCAGAGGCAATGGGCATGCCTTGCGAGGTGAGATCAATGTAGAGCTTGCGCGAGACGCGAAGACCCTTGTTGATCTGGAAGCTCTCGTCGATGTCCGGGTCGTTGATCAGACCCTTCCAGCCAACTGTTGTCCGCGGCTTCTCGAGGTAGGCGCGCATGATGATCAAGAGGTTGTCTTGCAGCTTGTCGGCAAGCGCCTTGAGGCGCTGGCAGTACTCAATGGCCACTTCGGGGTCGTGGATGGAGCAGGGGCCGACCATGACCAGAAGACGGTCGTCTTGCTGGGTGATGATCTTGGCGGCATCCTTGCGGCCCTGGATGACTGTCTCCTCTGCGTGTGCTGGAATGGGGAGCTCGTGGGCGAGCAGCGCGGGGGAGATCAATGGGTCGTAGCCAAGGACTATGTGACTCAATTAGCTATGAAGCTCAAGGGGAATGTCAATTGGGTACTTACCGCGTACGTCGTCGCTAACGTGCTGGGATTCTTCAAAGGAAGGCATGTCTTCTGGTTTCGGCTGCTGGTTCTCGTGGTCTGCTTGTGAGGACGCCATTGTAGTAGCGAGGCGACTTCTTTATATCGAGCTGTCTGGCGTCAGCGGGCTGGATGCACTGCACGGCCAGTCTTCGTTAGGCGTGTTATTCTCATCTAAGCTTACCGATTTGTTCTGCTGTGAAACGGAGGAAGCAATCTACGGTGAGTATTACTTGCAGCCACAAGTATCTAGACCGCCACGCGCAGGGAATGGGAAACGTCAATTGGATGAAGAGCTACGAGCCAAGTGACTGTTGGAGGTTATGCAGGATTGTGCAGAATGTGGGCAGATGTGGGCGTCCGAGTTCGGCTGGCTAGGTGAGAATGTGAAAGCTGCAGCTGGTGCCAGTCAAGCCCTGTACCGCACAGTCAGAATCCAAACTTTGAACATGGGTCTAGAGGCGGGGCTGAAGAATGCTTGTTATCGATACCACATGCACGCCAAGCCTTCAGCCGAGTGAGCAACTGAGCAATGGCGGTGCTGCCGTTGGTCCATTCTACGCGTGGGGAGGTAGAATGCTGCTGATGCTGTTGATGCTGGTACATCCGGGTACAAACGTCTGCATGTCTTAACAAGACTTCTTGGGCGGTAGATTGGCGTCTGACCTGCATAGATTGGCATCTCAGGTCACCGCCTCGGGAGAGCACTGCCTCAGGCGACCCAAGAAACCAGCAGATGAGGCGTGCCTGAGCTGAAGGCTCTCGAGCGTCCTCAGCTCGCAGGAGTGCGACCACGGCACGCCCCATGCCGCCGTCTGGCTTGCAGTCGGAGGATCGCACACTAAACCGCTTCTGGATATACGGGGTCTGGTCACGGGATCTGGCGCCGCCCGAGGATAGCACCTCAGAGCGTCATCGCTCGCGCATCGCGGTCACGGCCCGGTTTGGAGGCAATGGGCCTGCAACTTCACCAAGCGAAGGAAGCAGTCCCCATAGGATCGCCGACGATCAGGCACAGGCGCCGACTCCACTCCACCAGCCTGACTGGCGGCTGCAATTCATGCATCCCTCCAAGTACCTGAAACGAGCCAACCGCTGCCGCACCTTCCCCTGATATTGCACCCCCTCTGCACGCAACGGCAAACATATGCGCTGCCGGGCACAGCAACCACTCCCTCGGTCTCTCACGTCGCTATCGATTGTTCTCTCCACGCTCGAAACTTCTCGCTTCTGCCTTGCGAGCGCGTTGACCGCTGCCGCGACCACACAGTCACTCGCTACCCTCTCGTAATGTTTTCGTTTCAGAATATGAGTTCCAAGCGGAGGAGAGAAGACGACTCCGACTCTGACGACGGAGATGGGTATGGGTACGGTTATGAGCGACAGCAGGTCAAGGTGTGTAAACCACAGGAAGAAAAGTGCAGCGTCTAACAGAAGGCCAGAAATCGCGAACATGGTTCAGCGACCCGGTCCCACAAGCCCATTTCAACTCCTCCATTAAGCCGTCCCCATCGCCTCCGCGCATAGTCTCAGATGTCGAAGCCATGACACCGGTGCAGTCAGACTACGATGAAGCAGACTCGCCAAACCCCGCATATGGCAGACCTCCACAGATACATGACGACGACATGGACATGGACGACGACGATCCTCAAATACGCAGCCAGCCCCAATCGCCATACACCAGCACTTTCCTCATGCGCCCCGCCATGCTCAACGCCTCGCTCTTCGGCGCAGATCCTACCAACCTCAACGGCCGCATACCCACGCCCATCCATCCGACATTCAAGCGCAGCGGCATGAACGGCCTGGCATTCCCAACCAGCGGCTCAGCAGGCAGTCTACAGACCAGCACCGGCTCACCCATGCCCGCGCTACAAGCCCCGTCATCACGCAAGCCAACGACCCGCCACGACGCAGACGATCGCAGCAGACGCATGCCCTCGCCGATATCCGAAGATGAAGACATTCCCGATACGCCAACCGCACTTACACAATCGCAACTCTCGCGACTTAGTTTCTCGCAAGCAGAACAAATGGACACGGAAGACGTGCCGGCGAATCTCGTCCCGCCGACTCCACGGGGAAGGAAGCGGAGTGGTGCGTTGACGGGCGTGGGGAGGTTTAGCATGGGATTTCGAGATGATTGCGAAAAGTGTCAGATGAGGGTGCCGGGACATTATTCGCATTTTCTTCCATGAGGACTCGACTATGTTTAGACGAAGGCTGTGACGATGGGATGAATGGGCCGGAACGATTTGAGATATTCGTATGCTGGGATGACAAGGATTTTGGGCGTTCACTGGAGCATTCGGCGCATTATCATACGCACTTTTTCGCATCCGAGTATGATTCTGGAAACATTAGGGCATTTTACAGCAAGCGATATGGCGTTTAGCGGCGCATTACCACAGCATTCAGCGTCAACGCACTTAAAGCAACGCATTTACAATTCATCATCACTACGAATTGATACATTGCCATTCCCCTCACCACGAAAAGCATCACACACACAAATCCCGCAAACTCAAAGCTCATCATCCCACCTCCATAACCTCCTTCGTCCCCCCTCCTCCAACACCAAAAATCCACTCCACTCCGCTCTAATTAGTCCAAAGATAAGGCTCATCATCGGGCATCGGGTATCGGGTACACTATCCATGTAACTTAATGTGGTGAAACACCTCTATCTGAAACATCAACGATCTCGCACGCGAGCGAGCGAGGGTTGCGGACCTGGTACGGGGTACGGGATGGGCTTGTTCCGATTTAGCGTGCAAGTATGGGGGCGTTTGTGAAACGGAGTCTGGCCGAATAAATCAGGGTCTGTGGGAAATTTTGGTCGTTTGTGGATTTGGTGTGGACGTTGGGAAGTATGATGAGTAAATAATTATTGCGAAGTTAAGTGTCTACGTACGTGGATATATTTCGTTGATTTTCTTGAGAAAACGAAGACGTCGAGTGTGATTAGTATAAGTACTTATTCTTTCTAAGATAAGTTATAGATTCTAATATTCTATAATAACTTAGAAGTTGAAATAACCTTAGAATAGTAGTCTTAAATTATAAATTCACTTATATTGCCTCTTAACGTCTTTTAAGAAGTATAAATAATGGTAGACCTAAAGTAGCTGGCTATACTGTAACTGAGAACAGTCGCTGAGCCCACGTATTTCGAAGAAAAGGTGATCCAGAAGCCAAATGCAGGAAGCTTGTGCTGCCCCGCAATGTATGATTCATAGAAGACTAAACAAGCATCACTGTCTTCATTTCCATGGGCAAGTCGAACAAAGGTGCAGTGCTCATGAATCCGATCCTCTCGAAGCAGTCCATACCTCCAGGGCCCTTGGCAGCACTCGATTTCAAGAGCAAGAACGCCTCGATTCTCATGTTTGCGGAAAGAGATGGACCCCATAGGTCCGACGTAGACACCGATGGGTGGGTTTTGTACAAGGCCATGACGTTGATTTTAAAAATGGTCAAGTCATCGCCGTACGGGTAGGCGTCATCGTACGGGAGTTTAACCATGACGTCCAAATCCACCATGGCGAGCTTGCGGAAGACAGGCTGACCGCCACGCATGATCATGTACCCGATTACGGCATCGGGCATTAGGAGACCAGTGAAGCAGATCGGGGCTTCGACGACAATCCCTGTTGACTTGACGGGCCCGAAGGGATCGAGGCTGGTAACCAACTCCGACCGGACCAGCCGTACCAGTGAGCCGGAAGATTGCGTTGGATCGTCCTTCAGTATCTCGGCGTAGGCGCCGTGGCCGCGTTCAAACACGATGGGAGCCTTGGCGGAGACCCAGGACCATGATGGGTTCTGCCACTCGAGCGATTTCGCATCCCTAGTATCGCTCGAGTTTCGATCCTTGTGCTTCTCGTAGGCGTTGAGCTCATGCATCCGCCACGCGAGCCCTCGTCCCAGATCTTTGCTCCACACCCCTGCCAGGTAGTCAGTAGTCGGCCACCCACATGCCCACGCCACAGCCCGGGCAATGCTGCTAGTCGCCGCGAGCCGGTCAAAGTCGTAAGTGATGTTCCGGCTGGTAAAGTCCGGGATCACGTGGCTGTACCACAGGTCGAGGGGGTCCAGCTTACCTTCCAGCACGCGGATCATATCGGAGCATGCAGGTCGGAGAGAAGGCATCTTGGGGACGATGCGTTGCCATATGCCTTTATCACTAGGGTGGACCAGGAACTCATCACGAAATCCCTCCCGGCACTCCCAGATGAGCTTTCCTTTGGTGAAATGGACCACTCTCCTTGACATGAGGTTCTCTTGGAGACACTACGCCCGCCTAGCGAGGAAGTGCGTCTTTCGCCTCAGCAGGTCAAGAAATTTTGGCTCCAAAGAAGTAAGGGACTTATTGCTGTAGAGGAGCAGCTCGACGGGTCCTAACGGCGGTTTCTGCAACCCTGTCGTGTCCACCTGCAGCAGGATGTGCGGCCTAGGTGTGGTGGGTTCGCGGTCCAAGAAGCCCTCGGCGGCCATTTCGCTGCTGGCAGCTGCGATGGTGAGACGAGCATTGCTGTAGATAGCTCCCATCCGAGTGCCCTCCTCGGACCAGTCCGTTATTGAGTCCTGGATGATGCAGAGGGCGTCGATCCACAAATATTTGGCTCCGAGATCCCGGGTGACGCGAATTGCTTGCTGGAAATTCAAAGGTAGCATTTCGATGCTAATGGCCGCTTGCCGCTCAGACAGGGAAGACGATGATGTCTTTCCGTGGTCGAGAAGACCATTGGGACCCCAGCAGTGGCTCAGAGCGAAGTACTCCAGTGGGGAGGCATCCTGCGCATGTTCGTTCTGGCTGCGTGGAATTTCGTTAGTGTTGACCAGTCTGATTTGCGAAGGCGAAGTCCCTGGTCTTGTTGTTACGTCCAAGAGCCTTTTCGGCAGACCATTGCTCTGGTCGAAGAATGGGAGAGGCCTTCCGCAGCTATGGTGTTCCACGCACTCAGAAAGCCACATTTTTGCCTTCTCAACCATCCACTTGCCGCTGTTGTCAG
>BCLK01000384.1:0-15047 GCA_001748405.1 Paraphoma sp. B47-9 | reverse complement strand
AGTGACATGGAGGAACATAGACTATTGAATGTCCCCCACTGTAATGATACCTTCCCAATTTATGTTCACAGAGAATGACGCCCCGAGAAGCACCCAGAACACTTCCCGAAGTCCACCTCCAGACCCTCGAGCTCAAGAAGGATCTCAATTCACGTTTTTCACCAGGTGGGCATCCTGGCATCAGCACACTACAAAGTTTGCAATTCTCAGAGCGCTCTAGATGAAAGTATCGACTTTGCTGTGTTTCAAGGATGGTTGGTAGAGGATTCTCCAGCAGCCAGTCAAAATCGACTTTGCGGCAGTTTTCGCAGAGAATCGACTCAGCATGGGTTGATGTCGAGGCAATAGCCTGGTTCGGCATTCTATCTTTAGCTTGATCCGAGTTGCTGTCACCGGCCTGGAGAGCATGCTGAAGTCCACGCTGACGTGAAGTCCGGAATGTGCGTGCGAGACGGTCCTTAATCTTATCCATCGAGGCGGTAACCAAGAGTCGGTGATTCCAGCCAGTCGAGGCGAGAACAACGACAGTGGGGATGGAGGCGAGACGACGAGAGAATGATTGGAAGTGAGATTAATAGGAGTAGAACGCGTTGAAGTGAGACAGGAAGGATGATTAGTGCAAAGTGGAAGGAGAGAAGGCTGAGCCGCAAGGCTGAGCAGGTAGGTGCGCCTATCGTGCATGGCCACCATGCATGACCGGTGAGGGGCAATTGGTCTGATTGGACGCTCGCAGTTCTCACCAACAGAGGGCAACATGAGAGACCCGGCCCATAACCTGAACTGCCTCTCCCACTGCAGCAGTGGTAGCGCAATTGCGGTGAAGCTGGTACGTAACCCTCAAGGCCACGAGGACCTGAACCATGGATACCTGAATGTTTTCACAACCTCAACAAGACATCTTATGTACTAACTGTAGAAGCTAGTGCAGTCTGCCGCCCATATTGGAAGTGAAAGAGCGATGAAAGCAACAATAGTGAGAGGAGACAGCTTGCTACTGCCTGCCATCAACTGCTCTTTGAGCAAAGACTTGCACTGATGCGAACGCTACTCTGGATCTTATTGATACCCTGATGCACAGCATCTTACACGGATACATGCTCACACTATTTTATTAGCCGCTTATACAGCAAACTATAGTGTGCATACAACGTGTCATTGCAATTATCTACTCATGTGATCACATTTGAAATCTCCCTCAACTAATCCGAAGCAAATTACTTGAGAAAATTTGTGCTTCCTACCGTAATATGAAACGCGCATGCCAGAGACCGCCATACTGAAGTTCGTGCGCTTGGACGACTATCAGCTATTACACCCTGACGTCTCTGGAGGGACACTCCCGAATCCCTTCGAGTGCGTTCACGTCTTCAATACAATCTTAATACCACTGTGAGTGCCTCTAGGCTTTTAGAGAAAGGCTCCCTTCACTAATCTAACTGAACTCGCATCTGTCTAGGGTCTTCGTATCTAAACCTAGAAATGGGGTAATTTTGCTGTCCTAGAAAAGCTGCACAGATGTAGGAAATCCAAAATCTGCCCATGTCAATCTCATTATAATCGCCTACTGCCCAACACCGTACCCTCTACCTTCACTCCCTTAAATCTAGCCTTAAATTTCCCCTCTCATCAATCCTACCCAACCCCAAAGCACTTGCTTCCTCGATACTAGCATACCCACCCAACCACTCCGGGAGCCTATGAATCGGTCTCCGCAACCCTCCCCTCAGATACCCTGTAATATGCCCCCTCGAATGCGCAATAAATGCACATCCGCACCTCGCCAATATTCGCTCAATCCCTTTGATCATGTAACACCAAACCTGATACGCGAAATACCGTGGGCGCTCGAGGTCAGGGCTGGATGGGTAGACGATTGCGAAGGCTACATCCAGGGTTGTGGAACTTTGGTGTTTGTGAGGGACGTTGAAGTCCCATAGTTCGAAGATGCAGCGGATGTCGCCTACAGTGCGGTGGCTGCGTGGGTCCATAGTGGTGGCCATTTTTGTGGTTTGCTGGATGGGCACAAAGGTTGAAGTTGGAAGGAGGGATTTTTGCCGTTGTTTGGAGGAGAATGGAAGAGTAAGAGCTGGTCGGGTGTTTAAGTAGTCGGGATCTTGTGCGAAGAATGGTGACTGCACCGCGTTCAAGAACCATGGTCGAGAGAGGCGCTAATGTCTCATCTCTCCATCATAGTACCACCACATGTAGAGTGGAGTGAAAAAACGGCCGGTTGATGAGCGGGAAAATATCAATCCAAGAGACGTACATGAAAAACAAAAGCAATGGACTGAAGAGAAACGGCAGGACGAAAAGCGCACATGACGCTGGATTTTATTTCGTGCGCAAGAGACCAGTAATGATGAGCAAAAGGCGTATATTTTCCTTGGAATAACCTGGCACTCTTTACCGTGTCGATCAAGCAGCGATGTCGCCACCGAAACCAACCGGTCTTCGAAGCTTCGATCCCTTGTTATATGGCACGATAGCCATCGCCTTATACGTCTTGCCCATACCGTTCGGACCTCGATCGACAAGTCTCCTCCAACCCGTCTCCAATCTTCGTCGTGTTTCTTCGTCCTTTGCGCCCTTCAGCAATCGCTCGGCACGTTCTTTGATGCCCATTGTTGACAGAAAGAAGCTTTGCTCTACTGGGCCGTGGATCTCCACACCAGGTGAGGCATCGAGTGCTGCGTCGGCCAGGGCAAGGAAGTCCACGTCTGCTGAGAGGTCGACTAGACCTGGTGCAGTGAATGGCGAGACGGTCTGATGGGATCGTATGCCACGGAAAGTGTTGGCTGGGATGGTGTCAGACGGACCATAGTCCAGAATGAGGGCGGCTCCAGAGGGTTGTGTTTTGTTGAAGGCTGTCGATTCATCCTTACTTGTTGACGACGCTGCAGCAGATGCATTGCCACCACCTATTCGCACAGCGAAGTCGGATGCATATGCCAAGGACTCCGGAGAGATCTCAATGATTGCATTCTCTGTGTCTTCCAGCTTCTTATAACGAGTCGACATCTTTGGCAAGTACAGCGAGTGTGGCGTGGGTGTTTTTGACACAGTTAACTCAAAGTCGGGCTTCTCTTCGGCCTTCTCTGGAGTTGCCGAAGTCGTAACGGTTGTTCCCGCTGAAGCAAAGGGCGAAGCCGGCGACACCACTAACTCGTGCCATGTGTTCTTCGGAACTGTCACACCATGCTTGGGCTTTATGGGTCCCGTGGGCGTGATAATTGTGGAGGAGGCAGGGATGGACGATTGCGGAACGTTCTGGAAGACGTGAATGGGTAAGGCATCGAAGAACTCGTGGGCGAGAATGAATGGCGTGGATGTCTCTTCTGCTCAGTGGTTAGCAACGATGCGATCGAATTGAGACGTCATGAGACCGTACCTTTTGGAACGAATCGTATGTCCTCACACCATTGTATGCTAACACCAGGCACGTACTTCAACGAAGCAGTCCACCCGAGATCACTCTTCGTCAGATCCTCCGAACCAGTGAGCAGCTTGGCTTGCTGTTTTTGGAGATGCGGAGACGCTTCGATGAGGTACACAGCCTCTATGCTGTTGGCGAATGTTCTGAAACTGGATATAGTCTGAGATCATTAGATCGAGCCTCTCCAGTCTCCATATTCCCACATACCCTAAGCACGTCATCCATCAACGTTCCTCTTCCAGGTCCAACCTCGATGATCTGCACTTTGTCCTTCTTCCCTTGAGCCAGCCATTCTGCGTACAACCAAATCCCTATGAGCTCTCCAAAGACTTGGCTAATCTCGGGTGAGGTAACGAAGTCGCCTTTCGTGCCGAATTGATCTTCGCCAGTGGTGGTCTGTCGCGTGTAGTAGCCGCCTTCGGGCGCAGTTAGGCATTGTCGCATGTATGCCGCTACAGAGATTGGGCCTGTAGTCTGACGTCCATATCAGTCTCGGAAACACCAGCACAATGTCGGAATATTTACAGTAATGGCTTCACCAAGCATCTTTGCCAATGGTGTCGACCATTTTCGCTCGCTGCTCGAGGGCGATGGAGTCAACGATGAGGACCACCGAATTGCGCATGGCGTCAAGCGACGAATTCGCTCGGCCTTTTGTAACTGGCTACATCGAGCAGCCGTTCGAAGAGCAGTGAGAGAATGCGCTCTCATGTCGTGAATTTGTTATCGCACTTCCATGACGTGTGTGTTCGGAACGGCCAAAAAGTTTAGTTCGGAACGCGCCGAGGTGAAGGAGCTTTGACCTCGAACGCCAACTTCATCTCACGTGCCCGACTTGGCCCTCAACGTCAAGTCCACAAGATAAAGACAGAACGTCCTCGCTTACACCGGCGAGAAATCAATCAGCTATTTGGAATAGATCAGCGTGGACTAATCGTATCACCGAGCTTGCAATTGGGCACTGAAAAAGCAATGGCATCGCGCTGGGCAGACTCAGAAGCAGACAAGGCAGAAGAGCTGCGTCGCAAGAAAGAGAAGGAAGAAAAGAAACGCCTCAAGCTTCTCAAACAGCAAGACGCGGAGGCAGCTGCCAAAGCCGCACAAGAGCCTGCATCGCGACCCGCCAAACGAAGACGTCTATCATCTGGCGACGATGACAGCGGAAACATTGATGTCCCCACCAAGTTGCCCGAAAGCGAGCGGAAGTTACTACGCTTTGAAGCACCCACCTGGTCTCCATGCCGCCATATCTCCAACTTTACGCACCTCAACCCCATCGAGGAAGGCTCTTACGGCTTCGTCTCGCGTGCTCAAGACATCACCACCTCTCAAATCGTCGCACTCAAGAAAGTGAAAATGGATCAAGCGCAAGACGGCTTTCCCATCACCGCCCTACGCGAGATCTCCATCCTCCAAAAAGCACGCCACCCAAACATTGTCTCTCTCCAAGAAATCCTCTCCGGCGACTCTCCCACAGACTGCATCCTCGTCATGGAATTCCTCGAACACGATCTCAAAACCCTCCAAGAAGACATGCCCGAACGCTTCATGGCCAGCGAAGTAAAAACCCTCCTCCGCCAACTTCTACATGGCGTATCCTTCCTCCACGACAACTTCATATTCCACCGCGATCTCAAAACATCAAACATCCTCCTCAACAACCGCGGCAACCTCAAACTCGCAGACTTCGGCATGGCACGCTCCATCCCGCCCGCCGACGCACCACTCACGCAACTCGTAGTAACACTATGGTACCGCGCGCCAGAACTGCTTCTCGGGACCACGACTTACGGGACTGAAATCGATATGTGGAGCGTGGGATGTATATTCGGCGAATTACTCGCCAAAGAACCTTTGTTACAGGGTAAGAATGAAGTCGATCAATTATCTCTAATATTCACACTCTGCGGCTTGCCAAGCGAGAAAACATGGCCGGAATTCTACCGCCTGCCAAACGCAAGGACACTAAAATTACCACGCGAACATACGAACAAACCGGGTTTTAATCGCGCGAAATTCCCATTCCTAACCTCCGCGGGAGTGGAGCTGTTGAGTTCGCTGCTGAGTTTGAATCCAGAGGGTAGACCGACGGCGAAGCAGGTGTTGCAACATGAGTATTTCAAGGAACAGCCGAAACCGAAGCCGAGTGAGATGTTCCCGACGTTTCCGAGTAAGGCGGGGCAGGAGAAGAGGAGGAGGAAGAGTCCGCATGCGCCGAAGAGGGGGGAGGGGAGGGTTGGATTGGGGAGCGTGGATTTTAGCGGGTTGTTTGCGGGCAGGGAGGATGAGGAGAGGGGAGGGGGGTTTCAGTTGAAGATGGCTTGAGTGTGTTTGTACAGATTACGGTTCTAATGTTCGAGGATGTACCTGCGGCATGTTTATAGGTCGCTCCTACGAATGTCCGATTTCACCGCCGGTCTCTGCTTCTACTGCGATCCCGTGGACTCCTGCTGCCGTACGAGCTGTAGCTGGGGCTTCGCCTGCCACCACCTCCGCCTCCACCGCGTCCACCTCTGCGCGGCGGCGAGTCCCGTCTTCCGTATCCTCGCCTTGGCGGTGTTCTTGAAGGAGATCGGCTGTATGAAGATCTAGAGAAGCTTCGCCGTGGCGACCGACTTCTCGACCGACTGAACGAACGTGGCCTGTATCCATACCCGCCTCGTCCTCCTCTGCCTCCCCGTCCGCCTCTGAACCCTCCACGCGGTGATCTTGAGCGGTATCGTGGCGGACCTCCACCCATTGGCGGCGGTCGGTATGCGCCCGGTGGTCCTGCTCCTCGATTATCGTAGTTGTCATTGTACCGATCGTTGAACCTCTCCCGTGGCGGTGGGCCTCTGCGTGCTGGTGGTGGGGTCTGTGAGAACCGGCGTCGTGGTAGGACAATCGAGACTTGTAGCTTTGCTCCGTCGAGCTGTGCGTCGTGCATCTTCGCGATTGCGCGCTCGGCTTCATCGATCTCTTCGTATAGAATGTATGCGATACCGCGGTTGATGTTGAAGGTCGGATTCATGGGCATGCGCAGATCCTTGATGACGCCGTACTTTCCAAAGATCTCGCGGATATGGTCCTCCTTGACATTGCGTGTCAATGCCTCGACTACGATCTGGAGAGAGTTAGCTGCTGTCGGACCAGGCTGGACTTCGCGAAGTAGCCCAAGAATCCTTGAGGCTAGATAATCGTCTTACCTTTGCACTCCTAGGCGCAGGTGAACCATCCCTCGGTGTTGGACTCCGTGTGAAGCTCCTGCCTCTAGATCGCGACCGAGATCTGCTGTCTGGTGTGTAGCTACGCCCATTGCGCCGCGGTGGTGATCGCGAGTCCCGTACTGGCGAGCGCGATGCTGAGCGTGGAGAGAGTGAGCGCCGTGGAGACCGTGAGTGCGCTGAGCGAGCTTGACTTGGTGATCTTGCGCGCGACCGGTCGCGAATGATGCTGCCCGAACGCGATCGCGTCGCAGATCGCGCGGGCGACGGTGTGCGCGAGGGCATGTTGTTTGTTGCAATAGTGGATATTTTGAGACACAGTGGGTGAATAGAATTGGATTCCGTATTTGGTCCTTTAGTTTACAGGTGATGTGGCTTGGACGCTGGTCAAGTCTGGGGAACTTTTGAGATGCTGAGCTTAAGCTTTGGGTTAGCGCGGCTTGCACTGGCCAAAAACGTCGGCACGTGATCTGGGCCAAGTCTAAGCGTCTTTTCCGCAAGCAGGGCGGACTGTCATTCCATCTCGCAACCTTCTCAATATCTGCACGTTTGCCAATGACGAAGGCCTGCTAGAATATCAGGCTACATCACATGTGTTATCTCTATGCTAGTGCACTTTACCAACTCAAAAGGAAACACTAGAAGTCGGCCAAAGACAAAATGAAATGGCAAAAACATACAACAACGGGGTTCGCCCGTAAGACATATACGTCATTCTAATATCTTCCACAGTTTAAAAGTAGAGTGCTGCCTAAATGATAGGTTTTCTGCGCATTTTGTTGTCGCGATAGGATTGCATAGGTGAGGGGCGTTAACTGTGCCTGACTGAAAGTGTCTCTAACGGCAGGCTGAGTTCAATATCAATTTACGTGATGGGATTAGTCGAGAGATGCCAAACTATCACCTGGCTCTGATAGACTGTCTTAAGAATTCTAAAAGAGCAACCAGTTGTAGCACAGCTGTAAAGTATTCCTTAGCATACTTGTTCCTCAGTGGCTGAATGGATCGCAGGATTCAAGCAGGCTGAGCTGGCGTCATGCAGTACCCCGCTGACGTTGCCCGCTTGGCTGGGTTACGAGAATCTTGTGTCCACCCTAAGCCGCGCCAGGTCTACCTTTGACATTTTGTTTCAGCTAGCTCCAATGGACGACGACAAGGACAGCATCTACTCATCGGATCACGACTCCGTTTCAAATGGCTCTGCTGCTGCTCTGCTTGAACAGCATCTACAACGTCTAGGAGAACAACTTACGTTCCAAGATTGTGCGACTATCGGAAACCTGTTGCGCAAGGCTAGACGTCCGGTGAAGTGGAGCGACAACCCAAAGCTGTACTATTTGCTCTGGAAGATCGGTCAAGTCAATATTTTCCCCAATCTCCTGGACCGGAATATAACAGATCTATGGATACCGTTCACAAAGAGAGCACTGCAACACGTTCTAAATGACGAAGATGTCAAACGATTCCTCACTTGCCAGAAAGCTTGTCTATACGATCAATTCTTGGAAGATGAAGACCTATTGCAATTACCTGGAAGGCATCTGTCACTTGACGATGCGGACTCTCTGAAACTGCAAGAGGTTGAACTGCTCGGTGTTGGAGGTCTAGCAGAAGTCCACAGTGTACGCTATAGAACAGGCGCATTATATGCACGAAAGACTATGCAGCGATTAAAGAAACCCGACAAAAATCTCGAGAGAATGCAGAATTTCAAACGAGAGCTTGACGGCATGCGACGTGCCCGGCATCGACATTGTATCAATCTCGTTGCTTCCTATACAGACACGGACTCGATATCGATGCTTCTCTCTCCAGTGGCTGAGATGGATCTGGCAAAGTTTCTGAACGACACACAGTTGACTGCTCATCAGCTGACTACACTCCGACATGCTGTTGGTTGCATTACTTCTGCCCTTGTGTACCTGCATGAGAAGAAAATAAGGCAAGCTAGACCCGCAAATACAACTCTGTGGAGAGCCTGACACGATACAGGCACGATGACATGAAACCGAACAACATTCTTATACACAATTCAAGCATTTTGCTAACAGATTTCGGATTCTGGTATGTCGATTTCACCATCAGCCAACTCATACAAAGCAGAATTAATGATGCACAGTCGCGACACAACGGATTCTGCGGCCTCTACCACATACGGGCGTCCAGTTCACTCTGTACCACGTTACTCTGCGCCTGAAGTATTTGTACATGATCCGCGTAGCCGTTTGACCGACATTTGGGGATTGGGCTGTATCTTGCTCGAGATTGTCTCGCGCCTGCGTGGGCATACTCCCGACGATATGCAGGCCTTCTATAAGGTCCACGGTTCGTATATGAATAGCTTCGCTGGCAATCAAGAGGCGACGGAGTTTTGGCGTGATAAGATTGTCTCTAGTCAGACGATGACTCAACACGGTATCCAGCGTCGGGAGTTGTTACTAACATCGTATGTTTGCCAAGCATTGCTGGAAAAGGAAAGGACTCTGCGTCCTACAGCAGCCCAGGTCTTCGATAAGCTGAAGGATATGGATTTCATCTACCCTGCTGGATCGGATCGCTGGGTAGACGAGTGCTGTGTCCGACAGTCGTCGTATGCACCAGCAGTAGCGCAGTATAAGGACTTTCACTACCAAAAGGATTTACCCGGGCGCGATCCACACTTCTCTTACGATCTGCCGCAGTGGCCTTTGCTCGATTTGGCTGCTTTGGATGATCACCTTGCTTATCTGGTCCTGGACATGGATTTTGCCATTCTGTCTCACAGCAGCAATCTCAACTACCTCACACCTGCAGGTAAGTCTGCAGATTTGGGTCGGTTATTTGTCTCTGTTGAAGATTTAGCCGTTTTACAAAAAGACGTTCAGGCCATGTTACGCTTAATCAACTTGCCGAGGCTCGCGAATGGCAGCGTCAATTACGACGAGACCGACTATATTGCAATGCTCAAAAGTCTGCAATTCGCTCGAATCCAACAAATGGCCTCTACCGTTCGATTTTTCAACCTCTTCCAACCCAAACAGGCATTACCGCGATGCTATACCACCCAATTAACCCTCACCAGCATCTCCATATCAAAACACCAAGCCAAAGGTACACCATTTCTGGTCATGGTTTTCGATCCAAGTGAAGGAGAGCTGGTTGGCTATTCTTACAGTGAGGGGTCAGGCGGAGTGTGGACCGATGGTCTCAGTGGATCAGTTCATTCACAGAGCAAGCATTCTCAACGGCAAATGCGCTGGAAAGGCATCACTGAGCAGCGCAGACAGGACCATCTTCAAGCAGTCAGTGCTTTCCAGATTCCCAATAGGCATTTGCTGATGACGGGCCTTAGATCAACAGACTCAGAACCATCCGGAAGGTATAGTTCATTCTGGACAGTCTCCGTGACGTTATTTAACGCAACCAGGGCTTTGAGAGAGCGAAATGCGTCCGCTGCAAGACTTACGGTCATGAATGCAGTGGGCCTGCGCATGGGACCTGTGGCGCATGCCGCCAAGAAGACGCACTGTGCATATACGATCCCGAAGATATTGAAAACGGTGGCGAAAAGCAGCGGTATATCGATAACGCCCCGTACGTAGAAAGTATGATCATACAACGTTGGGCGAGTTAGGTAGGTTGGCTGCATAAGGGGCGCTGAAGACTTTTCATCCATATCTCGTTTTATCTATCTCTCCAACATCTCTTACTATTGTTGCAGCGCAGCTGCAGATTATGGTCCGACCTCCCTGTGGTACAAAAGGTCACAGAATTACACACGCTGATTGGCTAAAAGTCAATTGGCTGTATCTCGCATCTCAGCGTCTGCAAATTTGCCAATAAAGAAGGCCTGCTAGAATATCAAGCTACAAGCTACGTTACACGTATCATCTCTATGCTAGTGCACTTCATCGACCCATAAAGAGATACCAGAAATTGGCCGACGACAAGAAATGGCAAGAGCCTATAACAGTGGGGTTTCGCTATTAGGGCATGTGCCCTCGTTCAAAAAGCCCTACAATTGTGCAGGAGAATGCCGGCAGAGTTAATGACTTTTGTGCGAGCAGCCCTGGCACCCTGTTTGTAGCCCATGCTTTAGTCATCTTTTCTAATACTGCCCAAAAAGCGGCAACATTCAAAGTTTAGGATAATCGCAATAAGGTCGGTCACGCCATACTTGGCCTATGCTGCGAATTTCATAATTGGGGCCACAGCCTTATTTTTGCAGAAGATGCGCAGGACCGGAGCAGGCATTCATTGACTCGGGATCGTTGGCGCACGGACACCCGGCTCACGTGCATAGCGGGGCCGTCTTCAGTGAAAGAAACCAGAGTCTACTGTACTGCCAACAGTACGACTCAGTCCTCTATTACCCATGCCTCTACGATATATCATTGCCACCTTTCCTTCAAGTTGAAACTGAGTGCCGTAGCTACTCGATGCATTAGAGGCAAGCGATTCTATTCAATCATCACGATCTAACGCCGCATAACTGCAATGGGTATTCAATCGCAGCGATGGAACCTTTAGAAACAGTTGATGTTGGAAGTAAGTGTCTCAAGCTTTTGTTCTAGTCGCTCTTGCTACACTTCGTCTTAACAGAAAATTAATAATTATTTTAGCTCGACCTATTCTCTCTTTTTCCATTGCTCCGACTGGATTGGATGTCATCGTAGCTGATTCCATCTTCAAGCGTTATCCATCTCTACCGTCGTTGGAGGAAGTTCGCCGTCAAGCAGAATCAAAACCTCGTCCAAAGGAGGGTATTGCGGTATTCGACGATCTCAATCTGCTTGTGAAATTTGGTCTTGAGGAATCCATTGCAGAAGACCAGTGCTTATATACTGTTCGGCGCGTGTTAAGACCATCTGTGCCTGTTCCAGAGGTATACGCATGGTGCAAAGAGGGCGAAGAGACTTTCATTTTCATGTAGTTAATAGATGGGCTCAGTCTTGAAGTCCGATCGGCTCATCTAAGCGATGAAGAACGGCACAACGTGGCTCAAGAGCTTCGTAGGATCTTGGATGCACTCAGGGAGGCAAAACAGGATTTGGAGTATCAGTTTGTTGGTATGTCCTACCAATCATCCTCTGTATACATTCCAGCTAATTTAACCTCTCTAGGTCACATCTGTCGTACGCCACTTCAAGATATCGCCTTTCCTGTGGATGCGCTCCCTAATTCTGGGCCATTTTCGAATGTAAAGAATTCCACGACTGGTTTTCATCTTTGTATAGGCGAAGGCTCACCAACCCCAACGCATATCCACAATACCCTTACCGTAATAGCCTACCGGATGATGCTCAAATTGTACTAACGCATGGAGATCTCCATCGCAGCAACATTATGGTCACAAAGACCGGGTCCCCCAGAATACTTGCACTCATAGATTGGCACCAAGCAGGCTGGCTCCCAGCATACTGGGAAGTACGTAAGGCTATGTACACTGCAGACCAAGGAGATGAGTGGGCTAGGAAATATGTTCCACAATTCCTTCAGAGTTGGGAGGAGACTGAGGAGGCGTGGGACTTTTATGTATCAGCGACAGGTAATTAGGGGTGTATTAAACAATGCGTTAGAATTTTCAGACTAACAAAACTCTATATACAGAGGATAGTTTAGAGGAACAAAAAACGTCGGCACGTGATCTAGACCAAGGGTCTTTTCCGTAAGCAGTGCCAGACTGTCATTCCACCTCGCAACCTTGTCAGCGTCTGCACGTTTACTAACGATGAAGGCCTGCTAGGCCACAGCGTTACATAATCTGTGTAACATAGCCGGATTAAGTACACAAGCCATTCACACTATCCATCGTCTCATACACAAGCTCTCATCCCGAATTTCGCCATCCATCACCCCCTCAAGATACGCCTCACCCACATGCTCCCAATGCCCGTCTTCGCGACCCTTCCTTAACACAATCGGCGCCCTTGCGCCTTTTAGCAGCGCAACCTCATCTCCAACCGCTGCATTCCCCGGAACGAGTGCAAAATGGCCATCTTCTGTGCGCGCAATCCTTCTCCCAAGCGCAATGACCATTTCGTTGCAAAAGTCCTGCGCTTCGGGATCTTGCGCCATGATGCTGTAATACGCGTACAGCATCGGCCTGAACGGACTCAGCACAATTCCGCCGAGCCAGTGCGCTTCCACTGCGCAAACGAAGGGTATGGCTTTGACCACGAGGCGCAATTTGCGGATAGATGTGACCATGGCATCGAATGCTTCAAAGCTCGCGGCTAATCTGTCTGCGGATGCCGTGTTGCTTGTCGGTTCGTACGATACGATTGTGCGCCAGAACGCTTCTCGCACGGTCATGGGTGTGCCGGAGTGGGGGTAGTTTGTCCGGTCGGAGCAGAGTTGGATAGTCTGCGTCCAGCTGGTGTAGGTCTCGACTATCTCGAGCAGGTTTGTGACGCGTGTTCGCATGAGTTGTACGGCGGGGAGTCCTGGCGGGACAGGACGATAGCCATGTATGTCTCCGAGAGTCTGTATGGTGGAGATGCAATAGCCATCTACGCCGAGAAGTCTGCTGTTTGGACTGAGATTGAGGGCGTAGGCTGAATCGTTAGTTGCGGCAAATTTCCTTTCGTATGGGGCGAATTCGAGCATTCGTAGGGATAACGGCACTTGGCTTGATCGCCAATCTGGAACCCAGGTTGGGACATTGATAATATCTGCTTGTTTTCCATCGGGACGGCTTGGATTATCAAGGAAACGTGGGATGCCAAGTAGGTCCAACGACTTTGCATGACCGAGAATTCGTTCCGCGGCGTCCAGATATGCCTGCTCTGCTCCACATCCCACGGGCCACTGGGAATGATGTTTCTCGGCCAGCAATGACATGAGGCCATAGACTTTGTCCTCAGCTTGGGTGGCGTCAAAGTTTCTGAATCTGGCAAACAACGCGAGGATGTTGTCCTCTCCTTTCAGTGGTAGCCTGCTGTCTTGGTAGACCCGATTACACGATATGGCTAATACGCCGTTCATAGGAGCTTCCGACTCGGAGTGAAGGAGTCCTATCTTGCGAGCAAATGATTGTGCAGCGATGAAGTCGCTCCATGTCACAGACTCGTTTCCCATGAAGATGGTTACCTGTTGCGCTAAAGAAGCCTCTTGGACGATCCACACCCGAGTGAGCCACACATGTGATAGAATCAGTTGGAGTCCTCTGAGGTGAGGAGTCTGTCCATGGGGTATCTTATGTCGAGCCTTTTCTTCGGGGGACATGAAGATAGGATCTGTGTTGGCATCTGTCGAATTGAACTTTGCCTCGAGTTGTACCAACTCCTTGATTGCATCCAGATATACTTCAGCTTTTTCAGGACCTCGACCTAGCCAAACCAGACAATGCTTTGCCTTTTGATATATCAGACCCATCAGTTTCACCTGCTGACCGCGTTCATATTTGGCGTCTGCATCTTGCCCTTGATTGATGCAAATTCCATCAGCCCAGACAGTACGTCCTTGTTCTGGCCGACGAAATCGCTGAAGAGCTTCTATTAAATTCATGGTCACAAGGAGTTGTCTCGGTCCACTTTCGCACAAGCCGTCCACGTAAATAGGTATTGAAGGGACTTGGCCACCCCACTATACCCGAAGAGTCAGTTACAGCGCTAGATCACATTTTGAGGGACTTCATCTTACGCAATACGATATTGCCTCGAAATCTAGCTCGTCTTCCTTCAACGAGACGTGACGAATTCTGCAACGAATCGGGCTATCTCTTTGTCCCGGAAGTACATCTAGCACGCGGATGACCTGTTCGTTGTTCTCAATCGGGAGTTTCTCATAACTGTAAAGCTCATAAGGTCCTGCCGAGTCTAATAAGTGATCATCCGACTCGTTGGATCCGTCCGTCACCGTCCAAAGCCACGCAAATGCAAACTTGAAAATTCCCTTGAAACCTTTCGCCTTTTCCCTAACAAAATCACTCGGGCTGTCTTTTAGCCACTCAGGTCCAATGCCTATCAGTCTCTTCAAGAAGTGTAGCAGCCATATTGTGATGAAGCCTACGGCCCCATAGACCGGCAAGAGGATAAGAATGAATACGTAGAAGATGATTGCAAGAATGATACCCAGAATTGCGAGAAGAGCAAAGATGGATAAAATCAACGTGGAAAACGCCACTGAGAACGGAAACATGACCGCAAGGTAAAGGATGCGACTTGTTCGCGATTCCTGACGTGTCGGATGTTGGCTGCGGATGCGCCAATGAGCTGGCTGAGGCTCACTCTCCCACATCGCGTAAAGTGAATCACGACTGAACTATGAGAGTAGGGCTGGTGCAGTGGTCGCGATTAGGTATTGTTAAGTAGGCGTTGTGTTCGGTTCCGAGGAACTAGCTGAACCCGCTACAGTGCCGAACGCCGAGACGATCCCCACGGTGAGGCGACCACGTTTCCTCACCAAAACTAGCAAAAACTAGTAAACTT
>BCLK01000383.1:0-10609 GCA_001748405.1 Paraphoma sp. B47-9 | reverse complement strand
GCTGAGTGTGGGGCTAAACACGAGGAATACGCGTTGCGCCAAGCGAGCTCCTTGCAATTGGAACTTCATGCCAACGATAATAACATACCACAGGCCTCCTCGAAACTAAACTAGGGGATGCGAGATTCAAGGTCAGGCCAGGCTTTCTCCTCTGTACAGTTATTAAGATATCCGCAGCTGGTTTAGTCAGACTTAGTTCGATATCTGCATTACCGTCCCTATTGGCGACAGAAGGGTTGATAGTGAGATCGAGATTATACGCATTGAGTAAGAATACTGTACAAAGTTGGAATGGTTTAGAGAGAAAGTTGGAACAAGGGCAGCATTTATTGCTTGCTTGACTTGGGCAAGCAAACCTGCATCAAGGTGCATTACCTGCTTCCACAGACTGGACCTCATACTGATGTGTATACGTGATCTTCTGATCCATACTCTCAATCACCAACTCATTGGCAAATGATAGTCAGCCCAGTGCTCCTCCGTATCCGCCTCCCTCCATTTTTTTACGCCTCCTACAACACCGTGCTCATCGACCTCCCATTTACCCTCTTCAATCATCTCCGTCCACTTCCCTAGCACGTACCTGAGCTGTACATCATGCGCCGCAATGAAATGATTGTATCCCAATTGGTACAGCTCGGCACTCTTTGGTTCAATCTCAGCAGTCTCATCTCCTTCCCGTCGCACATGCTCGCCGATCAGCGCGCCGTCGCTGGTGCGCGCAAAGGCGTTAGACCCGAGGGTGAATGGAAGAACAAGTTTACAGCCATCCTCGAAAGGATGGTCGCCGTGTGGATGGTTTTCGGTGAGGTAGAGACCGGCTGGGTACGATGAGATGTTGTTGAAGTCGCGCGCAAAAGGTGATTCGCGCACTTGTTCTCCCCACGGTGCACGTCGGAATTCTTGGTGGGCAGATGCTGTGCTTGCGAAGAGGAGAAGTGGGAAGAGAATGTTGGCGTTCGCTTGCGCTGATGCCGGGCCGAAAGGTTGATTTTGGGCTATGCTTAAGCCAGGGGCGATGTGGGTGAAGGCAGGTCGCGGGCACTGGGCTAGAAATCGATATGCGAAGCTGTTTGCGGGTAGGATACCCGGATTCCCAACTGTCACCATCTCCAGCAGACCTTGTTCGACGCTCTGCGGTTGAGATGGCATTCTGTCATGGATCGCGTCTACCAGCTGCTGGAAAGCTTGTAGAGACTCTTCGAGGTCTCGCTCCGTGTATGAAGGCATAATCCACGGCTCTGTGCGCTCTTGCTCCCCACTGTAAGTCTCATCAACAGCCAGAATCTTGCCTTGCTCAATCAGATCAACCAAGCCATCAAGAATGATCTCAAGAGGTAGCCACAGTTGTCGGCCGTTCATGGTGATTTCAGTGTCACGTATAGACATGTGCTGCATAGCTGTGCCTTCACCTTGATTGAGAACAAGCCCCAATGGATGAGTTGCGCCCAGCGCCCCATTTGCCATGTATAGCAAAACATAGAAGGGGTTTGAATCATCTTTGTCTCCGACAAGATCTATAGCTCGCCAGAGTTGTTCTGGTGAGCTCAAGCCCCCCAGGTATCGATGGAAAAGGTGAAGTTTTGCCGAATCCATTGCAAATCCATGCCAAGCTGCTTTGAGAAAAGACACCACAGAGGTATTGAGACGTTCCGCCGTACTCGCAAGAGCTGCATCGCCGCCATAGCATTCCCACCATGTGCGTTTGTCCAGAGTGTCGAGTGCCAGTCCGCGCCGGGTCCAGCCTAATTCGACAATGTAATTGTGGAGCGCGGCGCAACGCTCGTGGTCCAAGCCGTCCAATTCTCGTAATGGGACTTCGTCGCTGATGCGCCATTCTGCCATGATATTGTACTTGAAACGGGGGTGAGAAGTGATGAAGTTTCCATGCGCCGTGGAATCAGTGGACCTGACGATCTAGGCTAGGTAAGCTTGTTTCATCCTTGGCGACCCATCAAAACCCCTAGACGCACGAGAATTTGCGACCATGATTTCATGTAACATTTCAGGTGCACTTGTCTTGAATGGAAGGAAGTATGACATCGTGTACACCCGAATCTATTTTAATTTCGTTCGTGACGATCAATACACATTTTGTTATGCTCAATGAATCTTGCGACCTTGCTTACTTGCTTTTACAATACACAATGTCATGTACGAGTAGGAATCGAAATGGTTGACGATGAAACCCGTCCCTTTTCAACGAGAAATAGATAACTCTGCCATGATTACGAAAGTCTTGTTGTCTTATATGCCATATTAGGCCCGACTGGAGTTCACTGCATAATTGCTTCCATGACTCAAACTGTACAGATTGCAGCACCAGCAATCCACCCAAATCCCAGGATGTAAGACACCAACAATAAAGTATCAGAATGACAGGAAGCAACTCCATCAAAGCTTCTCAGGGCCCGGTCAAATCATCCACAAGATTCTCCAGGATACATGCATACCTCTGTGAAATCTCCCAATGACCAATACGACGAAGCAGATCGATGATACTACACAGCGTGCTTTTGTCGATAGGAGAGCCCGGTTTCGGCCACAGGTTACTGCTGCTCTGTTGCGACGAGAGCACGGATCCCGCGACCAGAAACTCAGGCATGTTAGCCTCGTCGTGCGAAGGCATGGACGAGGTAGCAGTATGCCCTAGCTGCGTGTAGCAGTGCGTTACAATGGCTGAGTAGAAGAGAGCCTTGGGTACATGAATCGCCGGCTCCACACCAACGGGTAGTGTCTCCAGCTGCTTGAGAACCAGAAAGGCGTGCAGGACTGCATACCGAGCCTCGGGCGAAGAAGCCCAGGCCTGGACCTCGGAGGTGGCTTCCTCTGATGGCAGGCTGCCGTCACGGCCAATGGCGCGTTCTAGGAGGTCAAAGTTGGCGTAGAGGCACATGAAAGCTGTATGCCACAGCACCATAAGACTGATGGGACTATGCTTTGGCTGTGCCACGACCTTGTGGTTGTCCTTATACCACGTAAGTAGGACGTCTCGAAAATGTTGTACAAATGCATGGTTGACGAAAGACGTCTTCGCTTCCTGGATCGACGCTACAATGCCGGAGAGTGAAGCATAAAGAAAAAACTGTGATGTACATTTCATGCACTCGGAGTCGCGTAATTGACTGGGAATGGATGATGAGGGACCAAGCTGTGAGTTTCGTTGCAGTCTTATTAAGGTGTGCCACTGTACGGCCGATGGGGCATTGAAGAGCTCCTCAGAACAACAGATGGGGAGCCTTTCATGACCGTACCGCAAGAGCGGTTCGTGATGGAAACTTGTAGCAAATTCTGCATCGTGCACATACAACCCAAGCACGAGGCGTACTGACTCCTCGGCTTGCGCCCATGATCTCCAGGTAATCTCTAGGTAAACATCGGTGTTAGTGTCAAGGTCGGCTAGGGAGTCTTTGATTTTGAATAGGCCGGCCTGACGGGTCCAGGCGATGACAGTCCCGTGGAAACTCTCAGTCATGATTAGATCTTGGGGCTGGCCAGAGAGCATGCCGAAAGTCTGGCCAATGATGGCTGCTTGTGCCAACGAGAGCGCCTCCCGACCCTCTCGACGGATGTAATTTTCCCACTGGCCAACGGATGTTAGTAGACGCCGGGCACAGGACAATCTATGTGCGAATGCACTCACAGACGCAAGGATGGCCTTGTTCAGGATTTGGAATATTTTCCTGCCTTGAGTAGCAGCTCTCGTGGAACCCACAAAGAGGGCGCCGATTGAGCATATCGATAGAAGTAGTAGGGCATTCTCTGACGAAGGGCGGAAAGTCGGCCCGTGGATGATTGGAAACACTGGATTGAACCTGACCAAGTAGAGCTTGATGCACAGGTTCTGCCACTTTGTCAGCTTTGCACGGGGTCGGTCGGTGACGGAGTGCAACCTTGGAACTTAGGTTGCATTCGTTGATTAAGCATGCACTTACAAGAAAATCAGCAGATGGCAACGAGATGTTGCTCATGCGCGGATGAAGCCGGTGCGAGAGATTGTCTCGATAGCTCTCATCGACGAGGTCTTGGTCGACCTGGTCAGTAGAGTGCCGTGGGGTCACGACTCGGGACAGCTTTGTGTGCCACTCCTGTTGGACCCGCGACACAAGCTTAAACGAGAGAGAGGAAGAAGGCGTATGCAGGTTGTTCAGCGTGTTCTCGACCGCATCCAGCCGCTGATGCTCCAGCGTGTCGGCGGTACCCACGTGCAGAGGGCTCCAACCTGGGATTGCTGCTGAGATGGACAAGTTCAGTGCGTCAACGTCGAAATCGTCCCCGAGAAGCCAGGCGGGCTCGTAGCTGTTCAGCCCAAGTTCGAGGCTGCCCCGGTAAGGGGGTGTCTTTGGTGTGCTCGCAGACAAGCCTATAGAGTCAACCATAGCATGTGTCTCTCCTAATTCGAAAGGGGCATCGTTCCCGCCCCCGCAAGCCCCGCCACGAGCCCCGCCACCCCCATCATGCGTCCGTGCATGCCTGAGTAAGGAATCGCTGCAGAATCGTCAACTTGGTGAACAGAGGACGGGGAATGAGGGAGTCGATCTGGAAGACTGACTGGCGACTGTAGGCCTTATTGCACACGTCACACCGGAACGGCCGCTCTTTGGTGTGGGAGCGAATGTGACGGCTGAGGTGTTCGGCCTTGGAGAAGAGCTGGCCGCACTCGAGGCACTTTCGCTGCTGCTTCTCGCTTCGCCGCGTCCGCAACTGGCCGGATCTGGCGTTCGCGACCCTTAACTCTGACTCGGCTGTATCTGAATTTGCGGCGATTGCTAGAGCCATCATTCGACGTGTAAAACGGTCCCGCTGAGAATTCCTTCCTGGGAGCCACAAAGATTCGACCCCTCACCGCAGGCTCTCCGCAGCTAACACCACACCAGTTAGACTGGTGTTACCGCCGCGGGACCGTCCCGCCAGGTAACTGAATACATGGCCACTAAGAACACAAGGAGAACTGAGAACAAACGCGGCTGCGTAAATTCGGCACCAAGGACATTTCCAGCCTATCTATTGTAAATACCCATCCACACCTACACAGGCTGGTATCTGACTTCATGTCGCCCTCATTACCAATCGAGACTACAGATGTCATCGTATGCGGCTGCGGCCCGACTGGAGCTATGCTGTCCGTGCTCCTGGGACAGCATGCAGTTCCGAACATTGTCCTCGAGCGTGACAAGGAAGTCAACACTGATCCCCGCGGCATCGCTCTGGACGAGGATGGTATCCGCTGTCTCCAGACATGCGGCATCTACGAGAAGGTCTTCACGGTCATCGGTCAATGTTAGTCGCCGCGATTTCTACCTAAGTATCCCCATTTGACCCCTGCGAGCGCTGAACTAATCTGCGAACCTGAAAGGCATGGGCAACTTCAGGTTTGTAGGAGGTGAGCACAACAACCTGGCCTCGAAGCCGTTCATGGTTATGAACTACAATACTGTAAGGCGTTCCACACTGTCTTCAAGCTGATTCTCCGAGCGCTCTAATAAATAGTCATGAACGTGCAGACTGAGGGTGGGACCGGACATCCCGGCTTTCTTTGCCACAAGCAACCAGCCATCGAGAAGCACCTCCGGACACGGATTGACGAGCTAGCCAGCTCAGACTTGCGACTGGGATCCGTCGTCACAGCTATCAGAGAGGACGAAGACTGGGTTTACGTAACCTATAAAGACTCGGAGAGGCAAGAAAAGCGCGTTCGTGGCCGATTCCTGGTGGGTGCGGATGGCAAGACGGGCTTCACGAGGAAAAGGTACCTTGAACCCAAAGGCATTCACATGGAGAGGGTGACGCAGACATCGTATGAAGAGACTTGGGTAGCCTTGAACTGGAGAATGAGTCTGCCTACTCCAGAGACACATCCCGAATTCCCACTCTGGGCCAAGGGCTATACGCCACAGATGGTCTATGATGCCTTCTTTCCAACCGATTTCAGGTTCTTGTGCAACCCGAAACGCGCAGCTGTCTGTGGCCGCTTCGGGCTTCCTAGCGATAGGCTCTGGCGCTTCGAATTTGTCGTCCTTCCAGGCGAGGACGGCAGCAACATGGCTACACCAGAGAAGATCAGCGAAAATGTGTATCCGTACATCACCCACTCGGGAAGCACTTATCAACTACCTACCAAGCATGTGCAATACCCCCTTGACTGCATTCAAGTCCTGCGCTCTCGGCCCTTCACCTTCTCGGCGAGGAGTTGCAACATGTGGGCCAAGGATCGCGTTATGCTCTGTGGAGATGCTGCGCACGTATTCCTGCCCTTTGGTGGCCAGGGCATCACATCGGGATTCCGTGACGCCACCTCTCTTGCATGGAGGCTTTCCCTCGCTACCCAATCAACACCGACCGCGGGTGCAACGCCATGTTATCAGAAGCTCTTTGAAGGTTGGTATTCAGAGAGAAAACAGCAGCTCGACATATCCCTCGCATCCACCATCGAGAATGGAAGATATGTAACGCAAAAAAATCGTCTCAGTATCTTTATTCGAGACTGGTACCTCTGGGCCCTCCAGTGTATACCTAGTTGGAAGCATTGGCTGGAGCAAGGTAACCGACGAGATGGTATGGTAAGATATCAGTGGCAGCGCGGGAAAGGCATGGCGTTCCTGCCACACTTGGGAGGCGGCGGCAACTTTGCCCAGGTTTATTGCGCGGATCATCGCGCCACGAACGACACAAACGCTATCAAGTTCACTGATGACGTCATATTCTCTTACGAAAAACAAGGTCTCTTCCAGATGGTGGTCTTCCTGGAATCTGCAGACGACGTGCCCAGGTTACAGAAAATTCTGGGCGGTATCGATGAGGCTTCGGGGGGTTTACTTCGAGCCGACGAGGCCACATTCTTCCTAAACACCACGTCAGCCTGTTCGAAAACGACCATAGAGAATAGCACGTCGGTGTATCGCCTAGCCACGGGCGAGGAGTTTGGAGCAATGGCCTTGTGCAACGGCCGCCCGAAGCCCGAATTCTATGATCCTTATAGGATGTCAAAGGAGGTGGACGACAAGCAGTTCGCCATCTTACGACCAGACCGCTTCATTTTCGCAGCGTGCAATGGCAGTGACGAGCTACTGGAAGCTACGAGAGCCATCACTTTACTAGCTACTGGAAAACTGTAGAATTTAGCAGCAGTCATTCACCAAACTATTAATTCACTGGCATGTTGCCTGAGTGCTGCTTGAGGACTGTGCAGTGTTCTATGTTCCTACATTGACAGGTTCCGAAACCACAAATTGATCATCTGCGAGCTCTCCGCTGATCTCATGATAGCCATCAGCACCGACTGCCGTACTTGTTGAGAACCAATCATCCAGGCAACTCCCATCTACACATGTCCAGACACCCACCGCAGCCAACACAGGTAGGCACTCGAAGGTGTAAAAGAAGACCTCTTTGTGGATCAACACCGGCAGATAACCAGTAAAGATGCCTGAAAGTTCAACTAGGCGGTAGACGATTCTTGTTGCTATGGCTGCTAAACTGAAGAGTAGAGCATATACTGCCGAGCGCCATGTATGAAGTGATCGGCAATCATCAGAAGACTCTCGTTCTTTTACTTCATAGGTTTCGATCTCGCGGTCACGGTTGCGTCTATGGAGAACGAGCGCTAGAAAGATCGTGCTGATGACAATGATGCCTTGAATCCCGATACCCACAAGGTAGAGCTTCAGCCCGAGTATAGCAGTACTGGTGTTTTGTCTTGAGGGCGATGGTCGATGTTTTGGGGCGATGAGTATGCTGGCGATGAGCTGTTCGACTGCAAGAAGGGGAATAACGATGAATAAGCATCGTGAGATATCCTGGACTTTGACACCCACAAGATTTTCATTAGGCAGAATTGTTGTCGTCATCCTCAATAGAAGGATGCAGTCTAACGCGAATGTCCCTGCGATAGAACAAGTTAGAACAATTTCGGGGGAAGCGTAGCAGCACAGTGCGCCGATGGTAGGCGAATACAAGAGTGGATGACTGACATATTGGGCACATCAAGACCAGCGTATCGGAGATTGAAACGAACTCGGGCACTTGCTGGTGCCTCGTGCCGAGGGCTCGTAAGACGTATGCTATCAAGAGACATGTCGAGATAAGGGTCCCGAATACCGGTAACAGGATTCCATGCCTCCATGATGGCGTGCTTTGGTCTAGCAATCGAGGTCGCCGTCGAGAAACGCGCACTATCATGGACAGATAGCCTGCTAAGACAGCAGCTGCAGCGGTGGAGAATACCAGGGCTGCGATGAAGGATGGGTAGTACGGCCGAGAAATGTACCCGCAGGTTCCAGGTGGCACCCAGCCATTGCCATCAGGCTTGACGGTAGATGCAGGGCAGCCATTAGATGAAGAAGAGGCCGATGGTCTTAAATGCGGAAGGGGAGGAGTGGTTGAGAGCATCAAGGATTATCGACGTGATCGAGGCGACGAGACGATTACATTGGCTCTACCCGATGCCCGGTAGCTGGAAGTCCCGAGAAATCTCAAGTGATAACAGCTGAATGACAAGAAGTAGAATGGAACGGCTTCGGAAGTTTCCGAGTGACACTTGCGAAGGAGCCCCGCAAGTCTTACAACGCATGCCAAGCTATTTAGCCCCCATGGGTGGCGATCCTTAGACTACATAAGGCGCCCGTACCAAGATCTTGGAAATGTTGCTAAAGCTTACTATGATAGGTAAATCCCGCTGCAGATTATACGACATGTCATGAAGTATATGCGCTTGTTCCGGAAGGTGGGCATTCGACTTTGCCTGATCGTTCGTCGGTATTCATCATCAATGGCAAGTTTCGGTTTAAACCTACGCTTTTCATTGGAAACCGCTTCGCCCCCACTTTCGAAATATGAGAGTCGTACAATCTTACGATTGCGCGATCAGGCACTTCACTGACCACACCGCGCAGGCGGCGTTCGCGGACCGACATACATGTGTCCTAGGCAAACATCAGTACCCCGCATCAAAATGACAGTCAGATCGGAAGAAATAAAGAAAAATACTCACCATCAGGCGTACTAATCAACCTCTCCTCCTCCTTAAATGAATGCCTCCTCGTCCACTCTTGCACAGCATCCCAATTCACACACGCCGAATCCACCGTGTTATTCGCAAACGCCACACCTGGTTTCTCAGGATTCCAAGCAACGGCTCTCACACCGAGATCAGGCTGGCATATTAGTCTTCGGCGGAGCGTCTCGATGCAGTGATCAATGTGAGGCGGGAAATAGTGCTCGTCGTCCGTGTCATATGAATCAGTGTGATTTGCATTGGAGTCGTGTGGATTTGAACACCTGACACCGGCGATTTGGTGCCGGATGGAGTCGAGGCAGTGGAGATGGTGGTAGATGTTCATGGAGACCCAAACGTCCCCTGACTCGTCGTTTAGTGGGATGCTCTGGAGATCCAGGGCTTCTAGGGTTTTAGAAGGAACGCGGATCGAGTAGCCTAGATGCCGTTCTGATCAGCGTGTCGTTTTCTGGGAAAGGGAAATAACACGGACCGTTCATCAGTTCCATCCACCGAGCTGTTGTTTCCGGGGTAGGATAGCCTTGGTATGGACTCTTGTGGCCGTGACGCTCGAGATCGTGATGTGTACGGATCAGTGGTTGGGAAGCTATTGCTTCGAAGGCCGGTGCTATGAGCGATAATTAGCAGCGTGGTCTTTATCATTTCAAAGTGGCTGGAAAGGAACTTGGAAACATACAAGGAACTACAGTGTACTCAGTGGGTTGGCTGGTAGCGGCGTATCGTCGCTCTTTGCTGAAATATACTCCAAGAAACAGCCCGACACCCAGGACAACCGCATTAACGATCAGACTTTGTATATTAATGAAATTGCCCCGTCCCCTCGCGATTGACTTCTTCGACATTGTGTCATCGTCTTCGGCGTTTTCTTCGTCAGGGAGTAGCGTATACTTTTGGTCTGGCATCGCGCAGAAATTTGTAACGAATGCCGGATTTCGCTCTTCATTCATAAGGGGACTTGAATTAAGCAAATCTTTTGACCACTGTTGGCCAATAGAAAGTAGTGATCATGCGCCTTGGACCTGTCCACCGATGAAACGGCTACGGCAGAGGGACGACATCTCTCTACAGCTGACGTGCGAAGCCAGCGTAGAAACGCACTGCACGATCTGCGTAACACACTGCGTAATCCGAGAGTGATGGATCAGGAAGGTGAGGTACTTAGCAACTACTTGGCGAGCTGCCTGAGCTTGGCGTCCCACTCACATTGGCGTCCTGCAGCATCATCGTGTTGGTATTCCGTGCGTTGACACAATGACCTATCGATAGCGCTACTTGATACAACGGCAGCATTACAGGGTGCTCAATACGTACCGCCAGCCGTCACAGAATATGTATAAATCCGGCCTCTAGTATCTTCACTGTGATCACCTCGAGAGACTTGAATTCAAACGGCACTCGTCTCAGTGATCAACATGCGCATCTCTACTGTCTCTGCCATCGTCGGGCTCACTGCTGGCCTCGCCATCGCAGCCCCGATCCAGCCCAAGGAGGTCCAGAATCGCGATGCGGAGCCTCAATTCTACGACATCACGTATATTGACAAGGTGAAGCGCGAGGATGCCGATAAGAAGCGCGAAGCTGAGGCACAATTCTATG
>BCLK01000381.1:0-14051 GCA_001748405.1 Paraphoma sp. B47-9 | reverse complement strand
TTGCTAAATATGTACAGACACCATTTTCCTTACTCGGATATGCCCATATTTTGGAGTTTGACAGCGCATGGTATTCATGCAGTCAAAGTCAGCAGGTACTATTGATGCGCCGAAGGGTAGATCGAGAGAGGAAGGAAACATATAAAGCTGAACATGTTACCTGGGTTTGGATTCTCTTCTCACAACAGCGACCACTCTCTGCCTTCGAGTACCATCGGACAAAGTTGTTGACACAAACCTTGACTCCCCAAATTTGTACGTGACCGTTTATATCAATTATTTATGCTTTAAACCATAGCCATGACTGACACTGCTTAGGCTATTTCTCCCAGTGGCGCGTACGAACTAGTACTTAAGATGAAGCTCTCAAATGCTTTCTTGATGGCTACTGCCGCTTTGGTCAATATCTCCGCCGGATCGCCTACTACCATCGCTGAACCTGCCTCTGAGCTTGCTGAGCGCGGTGCCACCAGCCTTGTCAAGCGCGGCAATTGGGCCGATTGCACCATCAACAACCCTAACGGCGATTCGGGCGGGAATGCTGATATTTGGATCAATACCTGGGGCTACTGGGGCAACGACTGGGGCAAAGGTCTGCTTGACAATCTTCGCGGACAGTGTGGTGGTATCTATGGGTGGCAATTTGGGTATGAGAACGGCGACAACAGTAAGAAAGGGACGGCGCACTTTTACGCATATGTTGGGGACGTCCTGAAGACTGGGAATGACGGTACGTGTGGAGGCGACCCGTTCTGCTCTAGCCACTGTATCGAGGATGCAATATGGTTGGCCAGTCAAGCAACTGGGGCAATCGAAGGGGTGAATTGTTACGTGCCTAAAGCTTAGACCTAGTCACGAAAGTCTAGCTCCACTCGACATGTTCACTGCAGTGTAAGCATTCCTGTCGTTTGTAGCGCGCAATCGCAGGCCATAGAGACCGAATGTTATTGCACAATGGCAAGTGTCAGAGTAGATGCCCTAAAGCAATTCCCTTTCTCGATCGATGCTTGACGAAATGGTACACTGGTCGAATCCGTGGAGTTAGCTTGTCCTGTAATGTGGATATCATCTGGCTCAGCGTATGTTGTGGAACGGGCTTCATAGTGAGATAATGCAAGGCGGGTGGGTCATGACTGCTTCAATGTTAGTTTGAGATGTTATAAATATGTATCTTAGTATCCCTATGTAGGTCAATAAGTGGTTCTTTGGAAAGGAGAGAGTCTTAGCGCCATAGTTAACAGTCTATTCAAGGGTATGACTATGTACGTAAACAATATCTCAAGTGCTGCTAATCCAAATGGTTGACATGTTTCAGTAGCTGTGGGGAAGGCTTCCCCGTAGATTCCACAATATCAGCCACGAGACTTAGAAGCTGGCTTGAACAGTTCCGGCGATTGTTATATTCAGTCCGCCAATCTCTTTGAGTAAGCCACATCTGCCGCTTTTGCTTTGTCAAGATGACAGCGCTGACGTCGGCAAAGGTACGCATCTGGCCAACTGTATAACGGAAATTATAGATTGCCTGTCGGTACTCGGAATACGCGATGTGTGAGTTTGAAGAAAGGGGGCTGAAATAACGCGTTGACATGATTGCAGCAGCCTGCAGAGGTGGTTGGGGTGCCAGGTATATTGGGAGCGAAAGCGTGTGTTACCTGCCTGTTGGGTCATGGTGAGCCGGATGGCTGGCACCTGTTACACTAGCGTCAAGGCTGAGTGCTGTGGGGGCCGCTTCTTTCAGCTAGATTCCACTACGCCGTAGCCGAGAGTTCAAACACGACGAGGGTCATGACCACATGGTGGATAACACTTCCTGTTACCACAATATGAAACACTCCCATCAATCCTACTCATGTACCTCTGGCCCAACTTTCGAAACACGGGGCATGCGTTCGACCTTGGGTGCTGTGCCGCAGCACAGCCCACCCAAGAATACCCTGCGCCACATTTACATGGTAGTCGAACACATACAAATGGTGCAATTCTACCGATGAGACATGCGCCTTAAAACGAGTTTCCCACTATCGCAACGGATACGAGATGACGAAAGACGAGCCCCAGAGAGACATCAGTCGAAGCAACTTAAAAATTCATGGAATCACTTTTGACACTAGAATTATTCCCATCCACGAACTCCAAAAACAATCGACCGCGCGGGCACTTCCAGAGCATATAGCTGCTGTCGGAGAAGCACTGTTGACATTCGATAACATCATCCCGCAGGGGTGGGAACGGCATTTGGAAAAGGAGGCCGCTACCTTCAACTACGAGTCGCCCGATCTGCCAGGTTCGGCTTTTGTATCCGAGGAGCAGTTCGAGATCGATCTTGGAGAACACAGTCAGGAGTGGTTACTCGCGCACCAGAACCTGAAGTATTGCAATAAAGTAGCAAAAGATGCGCAGAAGCTCATTGGAAACCAAGAACCTGAGTGGAGCCTTTTCTGGAGAAACGAAGTTTTTGTACTATTCAATACTCACATAAAAAAGCAGCGCGAGCTATGGTAAGTGTCTTCTCTGCGTTACCTCCAATGTCGGCCATTGTGCCAGCTGCCCTTCTCCCAATACATTCAAATTCTGGGTACAATACTTGTTTTAATATGCTAATTAAGGCCAGCTCAAGACTCGATGCATGGTCCCTGTAAGTGGAAAGTAGTCTATCGTGATATTGGAGGAGTCCTGACATATCTGCGCCAGTTACGAGAGCATTACGTGGAGCGAATACGAAAATGCGAAGAAGGAAGTTTTCCTTGGCAAGCCTCGAACCACTCCAAAGCCAGACTTAACGTACGCTTTCCCCATCCAGAGTCACTCCACGGGAGTACTGCGAGGACTTGCTCGAGACGAAATAAGCAAAGCGCTTTCTCCCGAAGTGCTGGGGCAGCTGCTTCAACAGGGCATAACTTGTACACCAACCACTGGTCTCAGGAATTGGACGAAGGCGCAAGACAAGACGAAAATGTTGCGAAGCGATTCAGACAGGTCGTGCTTTCCCTGGGCTATCGTCGAGATGAAGCGCGACATCTCGACCGTGGATGGAGCTGTCGCGATGAGATGCTACTGCCAAGCTGCCAATGCTGCAGCGGCGGCTCTCGACCTTCAGGCTCAACTGTTCGATAAGCTTGATCATGACCGCTACTCGCAAAACCCTCCAATTGTCGTAATCACAACTGTCGGGCCAGAGATCAGGGTTTGGCTTGCATACTGGGATCGAGACAGTCACTCTCTGGTGCCGGGAACACCAAAGCAGGTCAGTAAGCGCTAACAATATGCATGAGTTAAGATTGATTGCTTCGTAGCGGATGGTGTGTATATGGTCGACCTCGGCATTGCTGACTTGGGGAATCGCTTCCATTCGCGCTGTCATTGTGAATATGCAGACATGGGCCACGCGCCTGCTCAAACCCAAAATCCAGCATGCCATTGTTGAGGCCTCAAGACGCGGACAAAGACCTACTAAAGTGGCATCGCAAGAGTCATCAAGCGCGAATAACCCGTTCACGTTTGCGAGTTCATCAATATCTACTCCCGCGAGCTCGCCCTTGGCAGAGGATCGAGCTGGTGATGTACGTCGCCCGTACCGCTCACGACCCGCTACTCCGTTGGCCATAGTGAGTGAGAGGTTACCTGTATCTACTCCCATCGATCAGCGGCCGCAGATGAGCCCTCCAGAGCATTTACGCCATGCTATCGAGTCGCAACACAGCAGTGTCTTACCTGTGAGCCCCTCTCCCATGAAACACAAGATTGATTCGCCTCGCCGCAAGGTTATCTCAAAGAATACTTCAGACGCACCCTCACTGCTTGGTACCAACAGCAACCAGTGCGACACCCGTACATCACCAGGCGACATGGTGATTTCCCAAAAGCCTCCAATGCCACTTTATCGGGTGCTCCATACCAACAGCGCAAGTCTTATTAAAAAGCCATTCTCCGTTGATGATTGGGCGGATTTGTTCAAAGATGACCCACAATCCCAAATTTCTCCGTCGCACAAATCCAAGCGAAGCTCTGAGCCTTTAAAGTCTCTTATCGACAAATCAACAGGCAAGAGACAGGTACCAAAGGAAACGTCACGGATAGAAAACGATTCTTCGCCTACCTCGCCGATTTATTGTAGGAGCAAAACCAACGGTCAGGCCGGTGACCCAGCAAGCATCGCTACAACCTCAGCCGAAGACCGCGAGCCTCGCAGATCAGCCGCAGAGCAAAATCTCACTTCCAATGAAGCGGAGCTTGATGCAGATGTTGACAGTATTATCCGAGATCTTGGGTCAACTCGCATTGGGGATAATGACATCCAAGGTCAGGAAATGGCATCCTCACGTGACAGTAGTCGCCTTGGCAAGGAGGCCGTGCCAACAGATAAGAATGGTCTAATTGACCTACCGATTTATCAGAAACTAGGAAGCGCGTTTCAAACTAGGTGCGGCATGTGTACAAGCGGCCATGATGCGCCTAGTAGGGGCTTCGATGAACAAGGTTCACAAAGTAGCTCCAAGATCGAAGGCGAAGGGGCACATGAAGACAGGTGGAGCACTACAAGCTCATCATGCGTTCCAGGAACAAGGCTCGACAACAGAAACAGAAACCAACCTCATCCCCCGTCCTCGCCAGAATCGCAGCAGAAAAGTTTATTTGGAGGTTTCGGATCAGCCAACTTCCACCACGGTCAACAATGTGCCCCAGCGGCAAAGGAAAGTCTTACTTCTGCTGAGAGCATCACCAGGCAAAACTCCACCATTGGCGAGAGCCTTGCGGGAGAAAATTCCCTGTTTGGTCAAAGCGTCAACGGACAAAAACCACTTTTTGGTCAGAGCAACAATGGGAAGCAGTCCCTGTTCGGCCGGAGCAGCGACTTCACAGAACCAGACGGGGAGACCAGTTCCCAATCTAGCTCTGACAGTAACTATAGTGCCGACTCGAGTTCTCAAAGCTCCGTAGACGAACAGGATACTCGGGAGTACCAAAGTCATTCAGGGCGGTCAGAAGTGTCCGGCTTCCAACAGGACTCCGATGTTGAAGAATACTCAGAAAGCGAAGATCATGAAGACTACTCGGACGGAGAAGAACAATCGGATGCTGAAGACAGCTCGGATGCAGACTACTCCTCAGATTCAGACGACGAACCCGTATATGGAGACTACAATGCGCTCGACGGAACAGCCCCAATTAAAGCTGTAATAACGGTTCTAACTTCTCAGCCAAGAAGCGGCGAGTGGCGGATGGAACTTTCAATGCTTCAAAATATCACTAGCGACCTCTCTTTTTTTGACCGCGTCGCAATTGAGGAGCTGGCAGACGATTGGAAGAATCCGGATGGCTCATGTCGTGTCCCACTAGAATCTGTGCTTCGAGTTTTGAGGTCAAGACTGGAGTGTTGCGAGGAGTGAGAGATTCTACCTGATTTCAGTAAAGAAAAACCTCATGGACGACTTCAGGTACTTCGTT
Organism: Paraphoma sp. B47-9; assembly: GCA_001748405.1. Classification (NCBI taxonomy): domain Eukaryota; kingdom Fungi; phylum Ascomycota; class Dothideomycetes; order Pleosporales; family Phaeosphaeriaceae; genus Paraphoma; species Paraphoma sp. B47-9. The sequence continues at coordinate 8,606 of BCLK01000381.1, read as the reverse complement.
TGATGGCTTGATGGTATTAACTGGTAGGAGAAGATGAAATGCGTTTGCCAAATGTGGCGTACCTCTTCCAGTCCTTGCAATGCCGCCAGACAAGCGACACCATCGCTTCGTCGGCTCTGAAATTAATTTTTAGCAACTTGACACGCCTCGTTGGCCAGTAATCTACGGCTTCCACCTCCAGTCTGGGTGGCGCCATTCTAGGTCCTGCGCTTCCTTCGCAGTCAATCCCGCCAGCTCTTCCCTCGCACCAGCTGCGGACCGTTCATCTCTCTTCTTATTGTCATATATCATCCATAATCCAGTAACTATCGCGACGACAGTCCACGTGATCGCGCAAGCGAGGTTGAGTCCGTTTCCAATCTCGTATCCAGGCGCATCCTTGGGAAGATATGTCCATGTCGCGATCAATCCGCCAATATTGCCAAACATGACTGCAAATCAGATTAGTCTATTTGAATTGATGCATACGCTGGGGTAGGACCACTCACCATTTGTTCCAATTGCAATACTCCTAGCAGAGTCGCTCAACACGTTCGCGCTGACTTGCGCATTCGCCATTGCGCCTAAAGTGAAAGCAGTACTAGCGTTCAGGAAGATCGCGCCGTATCGGATCTGTGGGTTGCGTGTGGCTAGGAAAATGGCGTAGCCAGCCATGACGGTTGGGCCAGTTGAGGCGATGAGCCATTGGCGGCTGTCAAGACGCCATGCTAGCGTTGGAATGAGGAGGACGAAGAAAGCGCCAACAATGTAGGGTGGGACCTGAGCACGTGCATGTTAGTTTTAGATTCTTACGAGAAACAGCCGAAGCAAAGATACATACAGTAAGCAACTGTTGCTGCACTGTCGAGCGGCCCGGATAGATGGTGCGAATGATCGTTGGCAAGAAGAAGGAGATTCCGAGGACTGTGATATTGTTGAGCATGAAGATAGTCGCGGTAGCAAGAGTGACGGGGTTCGTGAATCCGCGCTTCAATTTGGCGCCATCGATCTTATCAAGGAGTTGTGTCTGCGCGATGCGTTCGCCCTTCACACGCTGGATGGCAAGCTCTTTCTGCTCTTCGCTGAGCCAGCGCGCGGTGTCAGGACGGTCAGTCAAAGTAATAAACGAAATCATGGCGAGGATAATGGTGATTATGCCCTCGATCGCGAAGATCCTGTTGTTCTGTCAGCTTACTCCTAGCATGCACTCGCAGTACACTAGTCAACGTACATGCGCCATGTGTGCAAGCCTCCGAAACTCTTCAGCTTCAAGATGCCACTGGCAAGAAGACCTCCAAATGCACCAGATAGCGGAGCCATAGTCATGTACAATCCTAGACGGAAAGCCAATTCCGATCGGCGATACCAGCGGCTAAGATAGTATGCGATACCTGGCATCATCCCTGCCTCGAATATTCCGAGAAGAAATCTCAACGCGCATGCCTGAGCGCGAGTGTTAACGAAGGCTGTTGCGACGGACACAATTCCAAAGCCAAGCGTGGTCGCTGGGAGAAACCAGCCAGGGCCTGAGAGCGGTTAGTAAGCTGACAGGCTCTGTCTAGGAGGAAGTGTATCATCGCACCAATGATCTTGCACATGATGGTGCATGGAATCTCGAAGACAATGTAGCTAATGTAGAAGATCGACAGCACGGTGTTGTAATCATATCCTTTCAATTTGAGGTCCTTTTCGAATCCGGCCAGGCGTGCGTTACCTGCTCGAGGTTAGATGGAATACTCACAAAACTTGAAACACCGCTATATTACTCACCAATGTTCGCACGGTCGATGAAGCACATCAGATACAGCAGAGCCACTGTCGGTACGACAAACAAGTCGATTTTGAGTCGCAACTTCCTCTCCGTCGTGGAATCATATGCTCCGGATTGCACATTGTGCTGCGCAAGCTCTTTCTCGTTCTCAATTATCTCCGTAGAGCTTTTCTCGTTATGGATTTCCACGGGGACTGCCATGATGTGTTGCAGGCAGAAGCAAGCAGAAATGTTTCGAAGCAAGTAGGTGAACTTAAAAAGTCTGTGAACTGACACCACTGGCCTTAGAACCTGTAGTCGGGAACATTGCGCGGGCTATATATTCAGAAGGGAGAGCATCCCAGGCGGAGCCACCGCAGCACTTTCGGATCTGGCTTTCCCAAGAGAGCCACCACCGACCTAACGCGCAATGGATTACCACGCATCTCAGAAATGATTAGTCTGAAACCCTTGACGCTCTCAGAAAGGTGGGGAATTTTGTGCGGGGCCCCAGATACTCCGTCGGCAGCAAATTCCGGTCACGTCGGCACGTGATCGGAATTTCGGGCGTCACAACATCATGTAGGTCTGGAGGAGATAGATTTTGGCCGTTATGCAGGTCGGCAGTGTCAACCAGAATATTGAGCTGCGTACATGCCGGATGAGAGTGCGGACTTGGAGCGCAGAGGATATACGATCGCGGAAAGAGAGCTTTCAAATCCAGGAATCTATTCTGACTTGATAGTGGCGAAGGGAAAGATTTAAACCGTGTCACCATGGCCTTCGAAGTTCTCCAGAGTCAAGATTCGGATCATTCAGGATCCTCAAGCATTTCGTAGCAGTTCCGCACAGTTCATTGTCTCAAGGCTTTGCCCATAGTTCACACCCTCACATATCAAATCACTATGTCTCCGTCGGCAGTGATTGCCGAGCGTGCAAGTCCCCTTGACACATCTGCGCATACGGGTATCTTTGAACCTTGCTCTCAAGGCAAAAGTATACGCCACTAACGCAAATAGAAATCGCCAAGACGACCACGACTCGTAAGGAAGGCTCGGAATACAAGTCTGGAGATCCATCATTAGCCTACGTTGACTTTGAGGCTGAAAATCCGCCACGGTTTGAGGACAAGTACGGGGCCTCAGCTCTCATTGGATGATTCCAACAGCTCACAATCGATATTGCAGATATGCAGAACGTGCTTACCTCAAACACCGTCTTGCGCTCGCCTTTCGTATATTTGCCCAATTCAACCTGAGCGAAGGTGTCGCAGGTCACATCACGCTCCGCGACCCCGTCGAGTCAGATAGTTTCTGGGTCAATCCGTTCGGTACACACTTCAGCCTCATCTGTGATGAGGATCTGATCCGCGTGAACCATGAAGGTAAAGTCGTTGACGCAGGGAAAAATAAGCGTCTGAACTACGGTACCCACTTTTCTCATCTTCATAGCGTTCGGCAGATGTAGTAACGGATTATAGCTGCATACGCCATCCACGCTGAAATTCACGCTGCCCGTCCTGATGTTCTCTGCGCCGCACACTCGCACTCGACTTATGGGCGCGCCATGTGCGCCACTGGACGGACGCTCGACATGCTCACGCAAGACTTTTGCGTATTTTACGACGACCACGTGCTGTACCAAAATTTCGGCGGCTTAGTGCTAGACAATAGCGAAGGTCGCGCCATTGCCGAGGCTCTGGGAAGTCGTAAAGCTGCATTGCTCGGAAACCACGGTATATTGACGGCTGGGCCGACAATTGAGGCTACGGTCGCGTGGTTCGTACTGTTTGAGAGATGTTGCCAGATTCAGCTGATGGCGGACGCGGCGGCAGCTGGGAGGGGTGTGCCACTGGTCACGATTGGGGAGGAAGAGGCGAGGGCGACATGGAAGGCAGTCGGAACCAAAGGCAACGGCTACTTTCAAGGCTTACCACTGTTTCAAGTGGCGGAACGGGAGTTTGGTGAGAGGACATTGTTGGGAAGGGGAGTCGTTGCGGCTTGAGTCCATTGTGTTCGTGATCGGTCGTCGAGTTCTGAGTATGAATCTAACCCATGGTCGCTGCGCGTTCTCTATGTTCTGTACCCCACCGTGATGACCACTCTGTGCCATTTTGAAGTCAATCGAAACAGCTTGGGGCCAAGAAAGGCAATTGGTCAGAAAATTGAGCATATAATTGGAAGCGTTGCAATTGCCGGTTCCGCAAGTGACCATTGTGGTCGCAACCCTTCCGCCACACTTCTTAGAACGAGATATCGATACCGTCCTCATGTACGTGTTCTCCAGTGCACGTTACCTTGCCCTCAGCTACGGCTGAGCGCTCCCCCGCATTCGCAACGCCAGAAAGCCTGAACGACGGCAGGAACCGCGCAAATGCGGGGTCATGGGGATGAGCATCGTTCAGTCGCTTGAGTTGCTCGAGGTTGGAGCAAAGCTCGGCGCTAAATCTCCGAAATTCCGATCACGTGCGCTCGTGCATTAATGCGCCCCTGATTGCATCCGTATGCAGTGCACACGCCCGAACAAAGGCCCGATAAGTGTGTCGCGCACCTTGTCGGATTTCCGGGCTTGGCGATACTTGGCGAACAAGATTGATGACGATAGTTACGCTGGACACAATAGGCAGCTGCCAAGTTGGGTCAACATGATGTTGAATTTGGACAGAAAGACCTAGGTTCCCCGCATTGGAACCGAAATCTGGCGAACAAGAACCTCTTCTTTCAAGATGCTGGCGAATACAGCCAAATTGTCTTTGGACATAGTTATGACCAGGAACGAGGTCAGGGGATGAAGTGAGAAAGACAGGGAGAATTGCCGCCATGACGTCTGAGTCGATTCCACCCAGGGATTCTGTGAGGATGTATAAAGCGACAATGGCACAGTATGCAAAGATGTGTTGCCTAAAGTATAATCAATAAGCCTTCATAATGCTTTTCAAGGCCGTTCTCTTTCCCAGTCTCATCGTACATACGGCGCTCGCGCAGTGCTCTGGCACGGCCTTCGCAAACCGCACAACATGGCCCAACGAACAGACCTCGAATGTAACCAAGTATCTCACCCAAGCCGAGCATCTTGTGACCGATCCTCAACTATACCAGTACTTCATGGAAAAGTGCATCGTCCAGCAAGTATACCCGCACCTCTTCTCACAGCCCGCGGGCTACGTCAAACCCTTTAAAGCGTTCGACAATCTGTACTTCGTCGGCCACACGGGCGTTTCTTCATGGGCCATTACTACCACCGAGGGTATCATTCTCATCGATACGCTGAACAATCAGAGCGAAGTCGACAAGGTTATGCTCCCCATGTTGACTGAAATGGGATTGAAGGGCGAAGATATCAAGAAGATTATCGTGACACATGAGCATCTAGATCACTACGGCGGCGCGTTGTATCTCCAGAACAAGTACAACGCCACTGTGTATGGTTCTGCAGCGTTCTGGGACGCAATAGTCGCGCTTCCAGCAAACGCTACGCCTCCAGCGCCCAGGAGAGGCGAGGTCGTGTCCGATACTGTTGGAGTAACGCTAGGAGACACATCCATTACTGTGATCGAAACGCCCGGCCACACGCTGGGCACGATCTCGCTCAGCTTTCCAGTGTCCGACAATGGTGTACCACATATCGCTGGGTTGATGGGCGGGACAGGCACGCCGGCACAGAAAGAACTACGGGAGATGAAGGTCCAAAGCGGATTCCAGTTCGCAGGATTCGCACTAGAGAGGGGTATTGATGCGCTTGTGTCGAACCATCAGGCAGCCGATCATGCGGTGCAGAATGCTGACATCTTGGAGCATCGCGCAAAAGATGAACCGAATCCGTTCGTGATTGGCGTCCAGAATTTGGTAAATTACTTGAAGATCAATGCGGTGTGCTCGCAGGTTATCGCCGCGCGCCAGGGTATGGACCTCGATGTGGACCGCAACCACACGGTGGCGCTCCGGGAACGACGAGATTTCGTCGCTCTAGCCTTTGGTACCAATGGTGCGGAGCATGAGTGCACTCATTGAAAGTCGGGCGTAATGTGCTTGGTCAAAGAATTGTTGGTTGCTTCCGAAACAAGATGTAATCTTGGTCAAAGTAGACCTTGAAAGTGTTGAGAGATGTCTCCATATTCCCATGTTACCATGTTATGACTGGCGAATTGGCCCATGGCTGCATCCGACTGAAGTGGTTGGCTAACCGCAGTCGCTGATCCGAATGTATTGTACAGGTTCTGGAGATCTACACCAAGGTCAAACATATCCGGCATGTATTCAAGGTCTTGATCGTGATGTCCTCCGTCGTTGGGCCATGTGTACGATGCTACGTTGTCGATTTGCTGTCCCGCCAACTCCAAATTATTTTGGGCAACGTTTTGCGCTAGATCGGCCTGATCGGTGACTGAATCTATGTGAGATGCGGTCGATCCAGACTCGTTCAAGTTGCTCGTAGCCTGCGGACTCAGGGCCTGTACGGCTGGCAAAATAGCTCGAATCGTCTTCCAAAGCTTTCGGCTGGCAGTGCTATACCGAGAGAAGCTTCGCAACAGATCAATGGAGGCTGTGAATGACGATCTGCACGATTCCGCAAAAGTTTCCGGCGCATGGCAAACTGCGAGCAGAACGATAGCGAGAGCGTTCAAAAGATAGTACGAGTAGACATTTGGCTGGCGTTTGTAGATGTTGCTTGATGCATTGCAGGAAACCAACACCTGGATGCTGTTTAACGCAATGTCAACCACCAGTTGCACCGTCTTACGGTCACGATTTATATTTGCAACGCTCAGGACGTGATGGCGATGGATAAGGAGGCGTAAGTAGTTCCCACGCAGGTGGAGCAAGGTCCGTAACCGCTGCGTTGTTTCGGATTGTTGCATTGCAAAGTTCACAAGCGGTGATCTCAGTTGAAGTTCCTCCGGAATTTCTTTGATCCAGTTTTGTATGAGATAGTCGATGTAGTCCTCTGCATCTTTGGGTACGAGCTGTGATGGTGCGCTGTATGGAGGTAGTGCATCCCACACTTTGGAACACAATCGCCCATGGGCAATCGTACATGCTAGGAATGGGAAGTTCGATGGCTCTGGTAGCTCGGGGTCGATATCTTTGTCGTTGAGTGCGAATGAGAGGCTGGTTCCAAAGCTCCACCGCCGATCGAGCTGGTAAACAACCCAGAATACTTGCACGGCTAGTGGCCGTTCGTCCGGTCTGAAGTTGGCCATCAGGCTTTGTTTTCGATGCAAACCCATCTCGAGTGCCTGTCTCACTCCACGTCCGATTGCACGCCATGCAAACAGGTCCTCGTCGGTGTGACAAAAGTAGATACTCAGCATTCCTGTAATCTGAAGATCCTTCAAAAGTACTGGACTTTTTCGGGATATACGACCTAAGTCATCTTCGACAGAATCGACCAGCCTATCTGACAGTTCATTCTTTCCATGCATCTCAAGTATCATGGCTGTGGCGATGGCTAAGCGGAGAATGTGCATGTCCAGCCGGTTTTGACGGACCTCGATATGCGATCGAGACTGAGGTTGCTTCGCCAGATTGAGGATACGAGGGACATTACTAATGAGCCATTCTGCGTCCACGATAGGATACACAGATAGCGCCTCTTCGCGATAGACATTGATCAATCTAGTAGCCTCATCGACGGATACACTAACGAGAACATCTACCCCGCTAGCTACGTGGCTGTATGGCGAAGGTCGTGTAGGTGCTTCCGGTGAATCTTCTCTCGATGATACCTGATGTCCTGCGGTATTCATCCCGGTAAGAGAAGCCTCGGCGATGTTAAGGCTATATGCGGAGCGTGTCGGCCCAATGAATTGAGGTTGTGCCAGATCGTGGCGTTGAGGAAAACCTGGCTCGCCATCTTTGGGACTTGTAGGAGGCGAGCGCGGAGCAACTTGGCTGGCGCTATCCGTAGGCGTTGCTTGTCTGTCAACAAGTGTGGTTACCGTCGAAGCGAGAACGGAAAGTTGCTCGCGCAAGGACATGAGATCACCACTCAATTGCGAGACCTTGGTACTGTAGGTGTTTTGAGCACGAGATAGTCGAAGGAACTTTGCCTATGCACCAACCTTTCATGATCCCCGCGTGTGCTCTCGCCGGCGCCGTCCTTGGCCCTTTCCTTGGTAACGATGATGCATGGTGTTCTCATGGAGGCACAGCGCTGGCAATCTGCACCCTCCTGCATCCGAATACATTTCACTTTGGACCGCTTACATGCTTTGCTACTCACATCAGTCATCATTGAGCACGGAAGAAGCCGAGAGGATGTGCGCACCAGGCGGCGGATGTGTACTTGGCACGCTTTTGGGGGGCACTTGTTCTTTCGTGCCCTAGTGTTCGCTTGTTAGCCAGATCCAAAATCTCCATCTCGTGAGAGGCTGAGGTCGAGGCTGTCGGTCATGGCATGCTGTGCAGCGGGAAGGAGTTGAGTCGAGACAGGAGTGACAGGGGTCAGTGCTTCGAAGGTGGGGTGCGTCGCACCAACGAGGCGCTAGGGCGCGGGGAAATCAAAGCCGCCGATTGGAGCTGCCAAATTCAGTTGCATCTCTGTACATTTCACTCTGGAAGAATTGTCGCACTTCTGACGTCTATCTTCATCCATTCTGATCAGATCTTGTTTATTTGGAAGCAGTCTCAAAGCGGCAAGTAGTTCTTAGCATCTGTCTATGTCGCAGGACTGTCTCTCGGAGCTACCTAGAACTTCCATCTTTTCCCGACCTGTACTTCTCGGTCCACCGTCACACCACAAGAATGACTGTGTCTTGTATCACACCATCTTCAAAACCTTCCACTGGACTCATCTAACCCCTCGCCACCAGTTCGTCCATATTACAGGGCCTGCCTTCGCTCTAGTCCAATGCTGCACTCTGTGTCTGCCTCTTCAT
>BCLK01000380.1:0-39914 GCA_001748405.1 Paraphoma sp. B47-9 | reverse complement strand
GATGCAAAATCGATTAAAGTGACGAGGTTGAACATCTTAAGTATCATTTGAGGTTGCTTCACTATCATTGATCTTCCAACTATAGCTACTATTGAGGGTGAGAAACAGCTGTTGTGGAAAAGACGTATCGTTGATCGTGGTCCAGAATACGCGTAAAGACAGCATGGATGCTAATCTCGTGGCGGAGTCAAGCGGCGCAGGAAAACTTGGCATCAACCGAGAGACCAGCCTTTTTTAAGGTTTAGATCCTCCGAGATCGAAAAAGAGTCCGAGAGCCGCTAGTCGATTCAGGTTCGTGGATATGACGAGGGATCTACATAACAATTCCGAACTCGTCGTTGGTGCTTACGACTAGCGTGTGGTTGCCATTAGGCAGACCATTGTCAGTGCTCCTTTCTCGACAGAATACGCGTAAATGCGCAACGTTACCAGCCTTGCATGCCTTGATGCACCGGGTCTTAGTAGAATAGGCGATCAGACCGTCATGAAGACATCAACCTCGAGCCACCAAGTGTCTTCTCAGCCAATGCGACCATCAAAACAGGTGAGACGTCACAGATAAGGTGAAGACTCGCACCGAAAACAGATGTTTCTCCAACTCAATCATTTGCAAATTTCCCTGCAAAGCTGAGTCAGCCAATCGCGAGAACGACTCTGCAATGTCTCAGCAAAACAACAAAACTCATACCTTCGACTTCGGCGAGATCGACTGGGATGTATATGAGTCTCACCGGCCGCCGTACCCGCGCGCGTTGTATGAATTGACTTTCCAACATCATCGAGAGAATGGAGGGCGTTGGGACACAGCATTAGACGTTGGAGCTGGTGGTGGGATCGTTACCAAAGTCCTGTTTGAACACTTTCAGCACGTGGTTTGCAGCGACGCAGCTGCCGGGTATGTCTCACAAGCCGGACGAAGACTTGCTCAAGAGGGCAACGTCGGGCGTGCGAGTTTCTTGCAGCGCAAGTTCGATGAGTTCAATCCGGATACCGACTTCCCCAATGGCAGCCTCGTAGACATGGTAACTGCTGGGACGTGCATACACTTTGGCGATCCATCAAAGCTCACAACGCAACTCGCACCTCTGATTCGGTCGGGCGGAACTCTGGCGGCGTTCAGTTATGGGTCAGTGCCAATATTGCCAATCGACGAGCCGGCGAGGCAGCACATTGCAGGAACAAAAGACAAGATCATTCGTTGGTTCCATGAGAATGTCAAGAATCTCGATCAGATCGATGCCACGGGCACGCCCCAGGCACGGTACAACAACGTGGACTTTGACCCCACATTATGGACGGACGTAAGAAGAATCACCTCGCTTCCAGGTGAGCACGTGTTTCCTGAATGGATTAAAGCTTCAGAATCACGAGTTCGCGCCGAAGTTGAGCGAGTGGAGGTAGTGCAAGACGACTTTATTACCAGAACGGTGGATTATGGCTTCTTTCCCGAGTATTTTCGCAATCTTGCACCCGGCTACGATATTTCAGGCTTGATTGCAGACGATCTGAAAAAGATAGAGGAAGTGCTTGGAGATCGCATGGTCCTGGCTAAGTGGCCTTTGATAATGGTGCTTGCGACTCGAAGATGAAAGTGATGGATAAGGTTGTGGGCCGCTTGAACAGTGCTTAACGGTCCTATCTTATCAAGTACATGTATCATCGACGTAATGAACGAAATTCGAGTTTTGGTGTCCTACATTTCCACAGCATGACAATGCAAATTTGCGCATCGTTATGACCCTTGTGCCGTAGAGAAATGGATCGTGTCATGATACTGAGCGGCGATGCTTGTTGCGATGGGCAGATGGTTCTGTATTAGTCGACCGACACTAGAAGCAAATCAGTCCAGACGACAGCTCAAAGGCAAGTTGTGCGGCAACGCATCGTGTGATGACGTAACTGGGATGCCTGAGTGTCCCTGCTTCTGGCGCTGCTTTTCCATTCGATACCAAAAGCGCCGGTGCTTGGGCACTGCTGTCAAGTGGTGGGATTGGTTCAAGATGCGAAATTAATGTTCAGCGAAAGAGCTAGTGTCGAATCCGGAATGACTTCACTTCGATCAGCTCAGGCGAACCGTCGATGTTGGTGTTCAAAGCGCGGCGCACCGCGCCCACACTCGTGATCAGCCGCACCTCGTCGACAGTTTCAAGCACATTATCCTCACGACCACAGTATGTGAGAGCCGGGAAGTTACACAGGCATTAGAGTAGCGAAATAGTCACCACAGTTTGGAGAATGGCTCGACACACTCGCGCCACCAATGGCCATGCCGTCACAAGCGACGTGGAAGCGACAAATGCCACAAACAAAAGGGTCCGCCGTACTCACAGAAAGTCTCGAAATGGCTGTATGGAGTGCAAGAATCGTCACATCCGCTGCGATGAGCGCCGGCCCTGTTGTGCAAATTGCGAAGCTGCAGAGCGCACATGTTCGTTTCCACCACCCAAGACGACCAGGCAAAATCAGAAACAAAAGCAAAAACATGGCGCAAAGCAGAAGCAAATGCAGGGAGCAATAGTTGCACTGCCGCTCGACATCGACATTAGCAGTGTTACAGATGCCGAAGATGCAGGCATGAATGCCGAACATGCAGATATGCCAAATCTTGCCGGTCGACAGGAAAGTGTGGGACAGTCGTATAGCCATTCTCCGCACTCCCCATTTGCGCAACACAACGCTCTGCCTTCCATCATTGATCTCGACCCCACCCTGGACCAAGCATTTTCTCCGCCCTCGACTACGCAAGTTGGTGATGTACACAGTCCGCCCGTACCATGCCTTCCCGGCTTGCTCAGTTTCAATGACGCGGTACCTCAGGCGACTTTCACGTCACAGCATATTATATTGCTTCGTCACGCCGATAGAGTGCCAGATATGACTGGCCCTGGTAGAAACGCTGTCGATATTGCTATCCGCCGGGCTGTCGACTCACCGTATCTGCTTGACGAAATTCTCGCTTTTACAGCATTCCACCTGGCCTATGTCTATCCCGGATCAGCACCAGCTCTTCGCCATCTCGCCACGGAACTCCAGAATCGCGCGCTTACATCCTTCACCAGCCTCACTAAAGCCATTCCCAACGATGACAAAGCCACAGCCGTTCCACGCTTCCTCTTCTCCGCCATCCTGGGCAGACACGTCCTCGCCGATGCGCTCACGTATCATTCTTCCGACTTTCATGCCTTCATCGACCGCTTCGTCGAATGTATCAATCTCAACCGCGGTGTTCGAGCCGTAACTCCCCCCGCTCGCCAATTCCTGTTCAATTCTGAACTTCGCCCATTTCTCAACGTCGTCATCGAAGCACAAAGCAAAATCACCTCACCAGGAAACGAATGCGATCCATTGATTGGACTCATGGATATCTCTGACCTGAGCGCCACCAGTACAAAAGCATGTCGCCAAGCCATTACAGTCCTCCAACAATCCTTTGACATATGTCGCTACCTTGATGAAGCAGACTATTCGCAGTCCGCATCAGCCTTCTCCGTCACAATAGAAGCTGGATTCGTTGATATGCTCCGCAAACATCAGCCTGAAGCGCTTGTTATTCTCGCATACTTCGGCGTGTTACTGCACCGGTGTCGTAGCTTTTGGGCTTTTGGCGGAGCTGGTGGTACAATCATTCGTGCTGTTGCTGGTCATTTGGGAAGCTATTGGCAAGAAGCACTGGCTTGGCCATTATATATACTCGAAACAGAGCATAGTCCTAAGCTAGCGAACCTAGTTCCGGGTAGCGAGGGCATCGCTGTGTCCTAATGGACCCTATGTGATAGGAGATGATGAGATGTACTACACGCTCTGACTATTGACTCAGTATTGTGAACCTCTACGCGATAAAATTCTTTGCGCGCTGCTCAAACTGACTCAACCTTACGGATGTTTAATCAAGGCGAGTGACTCAAGGCATATAATGACCAGCGATATCTACGATATACCGTATTGATTTTGTCCGCACAGAATGGCACTACACTACCTGAGACCCGTTGTACGGCAAAATGCTAGAGAAAACCGAGTCCCATTTCGCTTGTCTCTTAGCACCTACACATAAGAACTTTCCGATCCATGTAGCCCTCGAGATGTTTTCGGACGACAGCCATCCAAAGTAACAAACGGTGTCGTATCTTGGAGCCGCAAAAATGGTGATAATTATCTACGCCGTCCCATTATCATTGGACCCTATTGAATTTAGCTGCTACAAATAGAAAATTGTTGGTCCATGCTTCAATCTATACGTCCAAAACGTAGGGAGGGGCTGGTCTCGGTCAATGCCTTGTGCATCAATCAGGAGAATCTCGAAGAGCGGACATTCAGCCAAGTCGCACAGATGCAACGCTTATACCAACAGTGCTCATGGGTCATCGTTTATTTAGTCATCGTTTATTTAGTCATCGTTTATTTAGGCATCGATCTTGTAGCTCAATCGAGATCTTTCCCCAACACTGGCCTCTTTATGCGCAGCATAAAACCAGTACGGCTAACAGGCTTTTTCCCCGACGACCACCCGCATCATGCTAATTTCTTCGGGCTCGACGCATTGCTGCGTCGAGAATACTACACGCGCATATGGACCATTCATGGCCTATTTCTGCCTGAGCGGGTTGTGTTCCGGATCAGCGATACAGATTTTCGTGCAGACAGCATGATCATCTCGCACATCACCAACCATCACCTGAAATCTTTGATGTGGTGGTCTACGACAGCTTCTCCGTGGGTTCCATACATTGCACAGAAGAAAACAGCTACGTATGACACCATCTGTGATACGTTTTAAGTGTTGCGTATCAGGTTCTCGGTTGCGAAAAGCACAGTGAAGTAGCAAATTAGCAAAGATTTGTCCGCTATATGCTGTCAAGCATTGAACAACTCGCACAATGAAAGACGGGCCTTCTATTAAATAGTAGTGAGAGATACGGAGTGTTGTAATCACCTGCTGTATCGCGCCCTGGCCACAATGATCGTCAACATCGAACCACGGTACGTTACACAAATGCATAGTGACCGTTTCCTTGGTAACTAAGCGAGGATCTCCGGATTTTGCACAGCGTGGGTACAATCGCCCCTTGATATGGTTTATTATGATATTTTTTCTTCCATGTCTATATGAATTCCGCTTACGACTTGAAATTTGGGTTAGCCATTCGGAACTGTACTTTACCTATCGAGCCCTCATCGACCTGCCTCTCTACAGCAACAATGCACTTTACAGCAGTCAAACTCTTATCTATTTTCCTCATAAGCCTCGCGACCGCCATTCCAATCATTTCGCGTGCTCTCCAAACTCGACAAGACCTTGATTCCGGAGTCAGCGGGCAAATCGAAACATCTGCTCATCATGGTCATAGTTGTATCACGTTGCCTCCCGCCAGCGATGTCAAGGTAATCAGCTCATTGGTGAGCTTGAAGGGAAGGACATTAACGAGGTACGATAAGACATACAACTTTGCGCCGCGCAAATAATAAGAATGATCGCTCACAAGACACAGTTGATATCCGAAGGATCTTCCAAGCTCGCCACCGTTAAACCTGGTGGCTCCGGTGGTAACTAGCAGCCGCTGAAGGTCGTGTGTGTTTTGCAGAAAGAACGGGCCGTGTGTGGCAAATTATGCGAGTTTGTGAGAAGTCTTGCAAGGCTAGCGAGGATGATTAGAAGTGTGCTGGTCCACTCCTGGGTTTAGAGCAAATATACCTTAGGTAAGAACGTCACTGTCGAATTCTATAGCTGGGGACAAAGTATCTACATTTTACAATCCAGCTAATACTCCAACCGGTCCTTAGTACTGCTGAGAAAGTGTTGCTGTCTGCTTGCGCCTTGCGTGTTCAACCGTTCAAAGCTAGATCAGACAGAATTTCACTCCCTGCATCTTTCCCGCATATAGATCTTCAATGTCTTCTCCGTGCATAATATTGTCGGTATATGCTTGGCCTATGAACAAGTATTTATCTCCTCGTTTTCTTAATACGCATGGTGTATTGCCCCCATATAGCACCACTACATTTCTATGCACTTCAGACCAAGACCAAGAGATCCATTCTTAATCCAGAACATGTGACGCTGATTGCAACACAACTTTCTTGAGGGTTCTTACCTAAGGTCTTAGTCTTGTAGATCTCGATCGCTCCAGTTTGCACTATGCAGTTTGTTTCAAACGTCCTCGGGCTTCACTACATGCCGACTTTGGAGATGAAAATGTTTGCCAAAAATGATGCTATGATAGAATCAAGAAGCAAATTCGAAATGTCCTCGCCTGGGCAGGCTTCTCTTACCAATGATAGTGTTTTCTCTTTTTATATGCCTCCTCAGCTTCGGTATTGACTCGATGGAACACAATCGGCCGATGTGCTGAAAGGTGGGATATGAAGGATTCGTTCGACCAGGGGTGTAGGAGGGACAGGCATTACTTAACATGTCGTTGAATAGTACACCTGGAACACTTTGATGAAACGATGCACATCCGTATTGCTTGGGCAAACATGTTGGTCTAAATCAAGCGCGTCTTGCCTTCCAAATGTAGAGTATCTATGCACACTCAAGAAGTTTTATATCTATTGACGCGACATGTGGCAGCTGGGGGATTCGTGTGCGTAAGTATCGGGCCATGCGGTACAGTACGTAATAGCTGCCCGCTCCTGATATTTTCTTGCTCTATATTATGATTACGGATAGGATCAGAATGGGTTCAGGTAACGATGCATGTAGTCTCAAAATCGAGATAGATCTCGTTGCCAAAATATATGACAGGAGTGAAACTGCTCAATCTTAGATCACAAGAATGTTGCGTTGCTCCAGCAGTCGAGGAAGGAACCATGTTTGGGGGCTAGAAAGATTGCACTACCACAAGAAGTTGCGCTAATACGTTCTTAGCAAACGCGGCAAGCGTACCCCTTATTCCACGTCACCGGCAGCGGCCCGACCGAAACATTCATCCGCTGTCTGTCGAGCTGCAACAATACCTAGCCAAGAAGCTGACCCTGCATGACCGCCCCCACAGCCGCAGCGTCTGCGCGGATCAGAAGCTCGAAACGACGATGGACACGCCGGATCTCATTTTGAACCCCCGCGACCGTGAAACGGGCCTATCATTTCTTTCCACGTATGATAGGAGCCAAAATTACCCCCTTCTCTACATTACGCTTTTAATGCTGTCCGCAGATGTTCGCGCAAATTTCGAGACCTGACGGCACAGGGAGTAGTATGCTAGAGGTCGGCAGTTTAATACATAGTACCATCCCCGTGGTAATCCTGCGAAAGTGTATGAATAAGTAATGTCTAGCGATCTCTTCGTGCGTGCTAGCGCGCCGCCTCGACCCCACTGTACGTGGACTTAGTGAGGGGTACAGGTTGTACTGCAGCCTGGCAGAATTGATAAGGGCAACGTAAACCCGTCTCCAAACTCACGCTTGCCGTTCTGCGCATTGCCACCCAGACTTGAAAGTCTTCGATGCGATAGCTCGCATTTACCTGCATATTCTGTATTTCACCTTTGGCCCTGGGGAGACCATCGCCCTCATCCTCAGTACTGATCCCAATTGGTTCTTCCTCTGTGCTGCTTGGAGTCATTCTGGATCTTAACACAACCCAAAGGTTGCCGCACTATAGCGCAGAGTACAAGCGCGTCCAAGCTTCGATAGCTCCATTGTTTGTTCGATCTATCCTTACAGCCAGTATCGCTGCCGTCCTAGCCCTCTCCACGCATTCCTACGCCCCTCGTTACTGTTATATTCGAAACGATCGCATAAGAGATATCAAGCATGCGACTTGTCAACTGCTCAACACTACAACTCGAAGAATTTTTTGGCAGTAACGTTCCACAGTATGCGATTTTATCGCACACTTGGGGTGATGAGGAGGTGTCTTTCGCCGATCTTCCCTTTGGTCAGGCTACAGCAGGCCGAGAAGGATTTCGAAAGATCTCGTTCACGTGCGCGCAAGCAATCCGTGACGGACTCAATTACGCATGGATCGATACCTGCTGCATCGACAAAAGTTCTAGTTCAGAGCTTTCCGAGGCTATAAACTCCATGTTCGCTTGGTACAAGAACTCTGCGCACTGCTATGCGTATCTTTCGGACGTCCTAGAAGCCGACTTTAATGACAATTTCTCCAAAAGTAGATGGTTCACACGAGGCTGGACACTGCAAGAGCTGTTAGCACCTCAAGACGTGATCTTCTATGACCAGCACTGGCAAGAGTTAGGTAAAAGATCACAGCATGCAGAGTGGATATCAGAAATTGCGGGCATAGATGCATCCGCTCTGCTCCAATCATCGAATACTGATGGCAAGGATGTCGGTCTTGGCTCCTTCTGCGTTGCCAAGAAGATGTCATGGGCCTCACACAGAGAAACAACACGTCTAGAAGACATAGCATATTGTCTTCTTGGAATTTTCGACGTACATATGCCTCTTCTGTATGGAGAAGGAGACCGGGCTTTTGTTCGCCTTCAAGAAGAAATTATCAAGAGAAGCGACGATGACTCTATCCTCGCTTGGGGTCTGAATCCAAGCATGAACGATCCTCTAGGACTGATTCCAGACATTTTGCAGATGGAAATGGCTGGCTTACTTACCGGAAGGGATTTGCTGGCAGCCTCGCCGAAGGACTTCAACAATTGCGCCAACCTGAAGTGTACAGCGGGCTCACCCTCTCCGTTCACAATGACAAACATTGGTTTACAACTACAATTGCCGCTTATATCAGTGTATGAGCCAAATAATTATTTCATGACATCATCGGGTGAGGGGTGGTTAGGGTTGCTCAAATGCACGTTAGGTACGAGTCTAGGATTTTTAGGAATTCCGCTCATACCGGCTGTTGCAGATACTGGGTCTATAGTGCGACAAGTAACTCGAATTCATGTTCGCAAAGGGAAAGATCCGGAAGACTTGGACCCCATTGCTACATTAGTGGTAGGTCCAAGAGCTGCTATAAAGTCAAACCCTGGCACGGTCATCATTTCCAGGTATGGATCAGATGTTTTCACAGCGGAAGACTTCTTTCGATTTCACTACCAAATTATCGTCAACGTATCCAAAAGTCTGCAGGAGATAGGTTATCGAGTAAAGAACGGAACTGAGTCAGACATTTGGCCACGGGAAAGGGTTGCAGACGGACACGAATCGGTATGGGATTCCGAGACGCAGATTCTTAGAATGGATGGTCTCTCGGCTAGTTTCGCAATGGCTGAATTCTGCTTCGAACCACCATGGGACGGGCCAAACTCTACGTTTACCGTATTCATGCACACTTACTATAGTAGAGTTACGGTGCGGAAAGGGGATGTGTTCTCGAAGGTCGACAAACGTGGCGTGTATGAACATCTCAAAACGCAATCTCCGCAAGACGACACTAATGGCGTTGTGGTCCAAGACAGTAAAGGAGAAAACTTCAACATCAGCGCTAGGGTTCATAAGAAAGAAGTGTACCGTCGTACGATATCTGAGATCTCTGTCGAAGTCGTTCCGGTTGGAAGCAGCGCAGATTAGAATTAATGTTGAGCATTCTCGCGGATCGAACTGGAGGGGGAGTTCCACCTTAGCTACTGCATTATCACAGATTTTCATGATTGCAGCTCTTCGTGGGTGGGCAGTGTGCAGACATTCAGGCACCCTTGCCAGTTTCGTCTAGCGCTCACGCAACTGCTGGCGTTAGCGTTGTGGCCCCCACTTTCTTTCCTTGAAAATTGCCATTCTTTCTACTCGAATCTCCAATTCAACCCATCGGGTCGTTCATTCACGCGCAATGACGTCTCTCTTCCGGACAGGACAGATGCTCAAGGGTAAAGCGGGAAGTTACACTATTCTGAACCAGGTGCAAGACACTGTTTGGCTTGCAAAGTGAGTCGCGAACTGGACATATCCTAGCATCCATAATGTGCATGCTGATTAATATCAGAACCCACTTTCTGAAGGAAACTGTGGTTATCAAGAGCGTCGAAGGACATCAAAGGGTCGAAAATGAACGAGAGGAACTCAAACGACTCTAGGATCGTACACCTTTCCTGCGCCCACTGGTCGACGAAATTGAAGAGCCCTCNCGAAAATGAACGAGAGGAACTCAAACGACTCTAGGATCGTACACCTTTCCTGCGCCCACTGGTCGACGAAATTGAAGAGCCCTCTACCCCTACAACAATTGCTCTGAGATATCTTGAGAGTGACCTTCTAGTCGAAACTGTTAAGAAGAAATTGAATCGCAAGGAACTCAAACATGTATGTCGGAACATCTTGAATGCACTCAGAGTTCTTCATGGTGAGAACCTAGTGCACACAGGTATAGTCACACACTTACTCCACTATTCAGCTAAAAGGATAAAGATGTTAAACTCGACAATGTTTTCGTGAACTTATCAGAAGATAATGACGATCGATTAACCGATATTCAGCTCGGCGACCTAGGCGGATGTGTGCCTGCAGATTCAGACTGGGCTACTTCGGGAACACAAGTTGGCACACCAATGTGGTCGGCTCCAGAACTCCTTATGGAGATACCCTGGAATACTGCAGCAGATATATGGTCCTTCGGAACTGTGGTACGCATCCACCATTCCCGATATCTCGTTTACATGATCATCTAACACTACTTTAAGCTAATAAGCCTGATTTACGGCGGTGACTTCAATCTCTTTCGCCCAAAAGTACCTCGCGATCACGAAGAATACTATTTGGCCGTAGTCATGGAGATGTACCGTTTCTTCGGACCATTCCCTGCATCAATTACAGAGGTCGCTAGCGAGCAAACTTGCCGAGGAATTGCTTGGTTGATAAAAGAGATTCCACACGATAAACTAACTCCGTTCGCATGCATAACAGAAAGGGAAGTCTGCGAAAAGGACAGAGAATTCATTCTGAAGATGATGAAGCTCGACTACAGAGATCGGCCCACGGCAAAAGAAATACTGGCAGATGAGTGGTGGGATGATGATGAGAAGTATGCAGCTCAGTAGCACGTAACAGTTTCATCGGCGAATAAGAACAACAAAGAAGATGAAAGGCAGCGGGAAGAACACGATGGCTAGGTAAGCTATAGAAAATATTGGTGACGAATTTTCGGAACTGGACTTTTTGAATTTTGGAACTGGTTCTGAGGTATACTGCGAGGACTGCATGTACGCCAACTAGCGTTATACTAGTAGCTTTAGCGTAGATTTTTAAGAACATTAAACTTGCATATCCTCAACAGCATGTACTATCTAAAACAGGGTCTTTTTTACTGTTTGAAATGCTAGATCAACTCAAAGTTGTATAGCGCACTCATTAGGAGGGGTGCAGCGTCGATGCAGCCTCATCTTAGGTGGGTGTTGGAGGTGTGGTGGAAGAAAATATCGGAGGTCGGCGTTTTAAGCAATGTCTTGGCAAGGAATATCAAAACTTTAGAGTAATATCGCTATGCTCCAACACCCACCTAAGATAAGGCTGCATCGACGCTGCACCCCTCCTAATGCGTGCGCTATACAATTTTGAGTTAATCTAGCATTTTAAACAGTAAAAAAGACCTTGTTTCGATGGCTGAGTAGGAGTTAAACGTGGGTGTTGATGTTTTGCGCTAGCAGGCGCTAGTGGGCGTACACGCAGTCCTCGCAGTATACCTCAGAACCAGTTCCCAATTTCAAAAATTCAAGTTCCGAAAATTCGTCACCAAAATATTTGCGGAGCACTACTCTTGATCAGAAGTCGTTGCGAGAACAGAAAGCATGCTGGTTCATGTTTTTAAAGTTTATTTTACCGTCGGAAAGACAAAGTATTGCTGCCTTGTGCGACGAATAAGTAATAGGCAGGGGTAGTCTATGCGTTGATACAACCCCCGGTTCCTCTAACTCGCTTAAACTCAAGGCACCCCTACTGGCGCCGTTATCTACCCTCTAAGGTCTACGGATGACCGCGAGTGCGAAGTCGAGATTCTTGACTTCTTATGCACGTCGTAAGGCGAGGTTAGTCCGACTAGTATGGTTCTACGTTTAGATGGAATTTGCATTACGTCCTACTTTTGCGGTCACTCTGGCACGACGCAAGTAAGGTCTACTTTGTGGCTTTCCCTCCTCTTTCCAACATAACCATGAAGTATGCTTCAACTTCATACGTATGGGACTTTTGAAGTACCAAGCTTTCGCATACGATAATTATAGTGACGTGGACATGCATGATGGGCTGATGCATGGGTCATGTGGCGTAAGCGCACGTGATCGATTCCTGCCACTCATCGTAGGATCAATTTTCCGTCCGTACGAAGCAAGTCACGATACGTTTACACTTCATTCCCGTACACACCGTAACCTGGGCTCGGTCGGACTCATTTACCTCCCTAGAGAATCAATGCAGCATAATCTCATTACAATTATCTGGTTCTTGCTGTTTTGAATGTGCAGGAGACTGGCGCCAGCCCCGCCACCAAAATTCTCTCGACAATACCCCACGTCTGGGATTCACACAAAGCACTATGGTGATATCGTACTGGCATTGGCAACTTTAAACGATTAGCGCCAAGCTGCTGTTCAGAACAGTGGAGTACAAATGGCCCTCGAAGCTATAGGCGCCACTGCAAGCATCGCGGCTCTACTGGAAATCTCCGTCAAAATTGCGGGGATCATCACAACGATACACGGCGCCAAAGATGACCGACAACGACTGCGAAACGAGCTAAGGGCATGCAACTATGTCCTCCAAGAATTACAGGATGAATCCGATGACTCCGAGAGTGGCAAAGCCTGGCACGAGAAGATAGAAGCACTTCGGACACCTGAGGGGCCGATAAAGGAGCTTGAGATCATGTTGATCATGGTGGAGGGCAAATTGAAGCCCTCCAATGCTAAAAAAGACGGTAAAAGAGACTCTTTGAAATGGCCATTCAAAGAAGAAAGTGTCCTCAAGCTTGTACAAGCGATGGAGCGAGCACGAAGCTTGATCAAGTTAGCTCTCGACAATAATACCGGCAGATTGGTTCAAGAGATTCACATTCACTCCCGGAAACACGGCGCGCTGCTCGATGATCTCAAGAGAGATCTCGGTATCAGTCACGGGAATATACTTGAGCTAAATGACAAAATGGATCGTCAGCTAAAGGATACCAGCCTCCAACAGCGCTTGAAAGTCTTAAATTGGCTAACTAAGGCTGATCATGTCGCCAAGCACGACGATGTCTTTAACAAACGTCAACTCGGGACCGGAAAATGGTTCATGCGCTCCGACCCGTTCACGACATGGCGCAATACCAAAGGTCATACATTATTTTGTCCTGGACTTCCTGGGGCAGGCAAAACAGTACTTACTTCTATAGTCGTGGAACATCTCAAGGGACAAGTCCAGAGACATCTACCCGTCGGCGTAGCCTTTCTTTACTGCGAGGCAAGCCGTACAGAAGAGCAGACTCTCCACACTCTTGTAGCCATATTGGTGAAGCAGCTTGGGGACCACCAAGGACGCTTACATACGGCGGTCAAAGACTTATACGATGCATGCGAGCCAAGCCGGCCATCATTCGAGAATCTCGTGAAGTGCCTTCATGCCGTTGCTTCTGGCTTTTCGCGAGTATTCATCCTCGTCGATGCACTGGACGAATGCGACGACTTGTACGGCACCCGCAAGGATCTCATTACTCAGCTCCAGAAACTTCAAAATGCTTGTGCAGTAAATCTACTGGCAACATCACGATCTGAGATACAGTTCACAAAAACGTTCAAAAAGTCTTTGGTCCTAGAAATACGAGCACAAGATGAAGATGTAGAACAGTACCTTGAAGCACAACTGAGCACTGTATCAGACTTCGCTCGTGTCGATCAAAGTCTTCGGGATGAGATCAAGGTAAAGATCACCGAGTCTATCGATGGAATGTAAGTGGTCCATCCATGCTGAATCTTACCTATCTTACTTTGTCTGTTACTCTGGAATCGCACTGGATCCTCTATAAATACTCAAATGTTTGATCATTGCTGAGTAAAACACTAGGTTCCAACTTGCCCCGCTTCACCTAAACTCTTTGATCGGTCTCAGGTCAGCCAAGGCAATCAGCAACGCTGTCAAGAGCTTGGCTGTTAGAACAGATTATGGGGATCAAAAGAGTGCATATGATAAAGCATATGAAGCAGCCGTCAAGAGAATCAAAGGACAAGCTGGAGACCAACCGCAACTCGCCAAAGAAGTCATAGCATGGATCACACGAGCGAGAAGGCCACTGAGCAAATCGGAGCTTCGAGATGCGTTGGCTATAGAGTTGAACAGCCGCGAGCTCGACCCGAAGAACTACACTGATGTCGATAGCATGGTGTTCGTTTGCGCTGGTCTTGTCAGTATTGATGAGGAAACCGGAATTGTCCGCCTGGCTCATCATACTATACAAGAATATTTCCAGAGGAAACTAGAAGATTGGTTCCCAGGTGCGGATGGCTTCCTGGCTGAGAGCTGTGCAACCTACCTATCGTTCAAGACTTTTGGGTCGAAGATGCTGCCAACAAGTCGGTCTTCGAAATGCATTTTCGAAGCATCTGTGGGGAAATATTGCCTATACGAATATGCCGCGTCGCATTGGGCTCATCACACCGCCGACCATGCCAAAAGTGGTAGCGATGTCCCACAAAAGGTCTTGGAGTTTGTATCTCGATCGGCCAATCTTGCGACATCGTCCATGATCACATTTGGTTGTCGAGTGTACACAATTGACAAACTCCATGTGGCAGCAAGATTCGGACTAGAGGCTCTGGCGAAGGAATCGTTGCGGAGAAAGACTCCTCCAGATGCGATTGCTACCATGGAAGACTGGCACGGAAATGATAAGGACGCGGTAGGACACGCAAAAACCATAACACCACTACAACTCGCTTCCGAACACGGACATCGACACGTGGTTCAGCTGCTCCTTGACTCTGGAGCTGTAGTAATGCGGGGCCGTATGTTTGCTTCTCCCATCTACCTAGCCGCTAAAAATGGCTATGGTGATGTCGTTGAAGTGTTGGTCAAAAAGTCCCCAAATTTAGACTCTGAACTGGCGCTGTATAGCGCTGCTGTACACGGGCACGAAGCTGTCATCCAGATCCTCCTTGAACATCGAGTTGCTGTCAACATGAACGGACTATCACCAGAGCCTCCTCTACATGCTGCAATTAGATGCGGGAACGAGCCGATTGTGAATAGACTTTTGAAATCCGAGGTGGATGTAAATACCGTGGGTCCCCATGGGGTAACTGCATTGCTGCTCGCAGCTGATTGCGACTTTGGTGGCGCAGTCAACCTCCTGCTTAACTTCAAGGCAGATGTGAACATCCGGGATAATTTGGGTCGCACTCCGCTCTTTGTATGCGTTCAGAAGAGACGCCATTCTTTGGTAAAACAGCTGCTAGCCAGGCACGCCGATCCAAACTGCCGACCAACCGGTGAGCCCAAACCACCGCTTGCAATTTCCGCGCAACGCAAAGATACAGAGATGCTCAATATACTACTCAACGGGAATGCGGATCCAAACGTGCGGGACGAACATGGCAGATCACCACTATTCACCGCAATTGATTTGGCGGATAAAGCCACCGTGAAACTGCTTCTTGACCACGGCGCTGATGTGAATCAAGCCGACACGCAAGGCGAGACTCCGTTGTCAATTGCTGAGGCAAACCTCAACGACTATCCAATTCTGGAGGATGATCTGGAGTTTATAATTCGGTTGCTGGAGGGGGAGCAACTGTCGGTATCGGAGGATAGCCCGGGAGATGATTATGAGGCTCTCGAGAATGTGCGCATCACAGAAGCATCTTACCCTGAATCCGATTCAGGCATCGAGCTCGACTCCGACTCAGATGTAGAAATAGATAGTGATTGATCGATGATGGCCAACTTTCTGACAGCGCTGCTCCAGGATAGAAACCTAGCAACGACATGCAGATAGCTCTGCGCTCACTGCAACCTTTTGGAGAATGCAACGAACACTTATTCAAACGCATAACCATTCAAATTAAATACACTTCTATTGAACTTATTGAAACAATATAGTTTCCGATACGGTACCTTTAGCCAACCCCTCATTGCCAGATCCGAGACGTTCGAGCGTATAAGCATAGCAAGTAAAGTGGATTAGAATACATTTGAAACGCGCTTAAATCTCAAGAATTCAAAACACGGGTAGCGCGTGGAATGGTATGCAAAAGTGCGGCATGTTGTTGCAGATACAGTGCTCAGTCTCATGGGTACAATTGCTTCAATATCCATTTTTACCACTAACACTATTCACGGCATTGCCACAGCAAGTCATACTAGACGGTATCAGAAAAGATAGCTAGGCGAGATTTTCCAAACCCAGTAGTGAGATCGTGTACACAAAGCCTATTAATTCTAGTAGCATATACAGAAGACATAAGTCTGTAGGTATACACCTCTTCACACTGCCTTCGTCTACACACCACTATCCCCACCACCACACTTACCCATCCCTAACAACAACCACACCCCCCAGCACACCCTGATAAAACCCACCCCCATGCCCCACCGTCCCCTGCAAATAATTATCATTAAACACTCCTCCCATTCCCGTCTTAACCTTCCACACAACCTCTCCAGTCGCCCACTCCACACCCGCAACATACCACACATACTCTTCCCTCTTCGCTCTCTCCCTATCCTGCGTATACACGTACACCAGCCCCGATCCCGTTGATAAGACTGAGACGGATTTAATCGCCAATTCATTCGTCCAGACGATTTCACACGTGTTGTTAGTTGGATGGATATCGATCCTCGCCATCCCGCCTGGCATGCTGGACATATCGTTCCATTTCCCATTCACATCGACGGGCTCACCGGGTTTGGGGATGTATACATCTGGAATCCCGAAGTTGTTCTGTACGATAAAGGAATAGTGCTCGCCGTCGAAGTGTGCGAGGACGGCGTTGTCGGCGTTACTTGCGCCGGGCGCGAAGAGGGGGATTTGGCATGCGAGTTGCTGTGCCGCGGGGTCGGGCTGTGGAGGTTGGTGGTAGATGTTTAGATTGACTTGTGGGCTTGAGCGGTCTGTTATTGCGACGTATTTGTTGGTGAGGAGGGCGGGGGAAGTGCCTGATCCGCGTGGGAAGGGTAGTGATTCCCCGGTGTATGGGACGCGCCAGTTTATTGTGATGTCTGTGTGGTTGGTGGTGGAGGTTAGGGAGTACATGTACCCTGTAGCAGTAGAGGAATTGGATGGAGTGCTGGCGTTTGTGGGACCGGTGACCATGAAGATGTTCGTTCCGCTGACTGCGATGCCGTTTTCCATCATCTCGTCGGGGATGTGGTTTTTGATGACTTTGTTCTGGGTTGTGATGTATCCATGCGTCAAAGAAGTTTGTGGTGCGTCGCCGCCGTTGATGGTTCCACCAGTTGTGAACCAGATGTTGCCCGCTGTGTCGTACATGGCATTGAGCAGCTGTTCACCTGGCTGCATTTCATCTGCTAGCGCTATTGTGCGGGTTGTGGTAAAGTACGGACTTCCGTTGCATGTATCGCGGTGGACGACGTAGATGTGTCCTTGCTTCGTGCTAAGCACGATGTCGTTCGTCGCTTGAATGTACTCCAGATACGAAAGACGTAGCGTCTCATTGTCGGGCGGATACCACGAGGCCAGTACTTGCAGCGTGTCTGGGTCGAGCGCAACAAGACCAAGGGCTGGAGCTCCACCAGTTGAAGTGTTGGCGTAGCCTCCGGTCAAACTGCCATCGGCACCCCAGACCATCATGTTGATTGTGTTTGCCTCGCTCGTGACGTTCGGGCTATCACCCAGGGGTCCAGCTTCATCTCTGGCACCAGAGTTGCCACCATTGCCGTGCATGAGAGATGCATCGGGGTAGAATTTGTACAGTGGTCCCAGACATGTCGCGTTTGCGGGCGATCCGATGAAGGAGGTACTGTTCAGATCTTGGCTATCGAGGATGGGGCCTTTTCGCGGGTAGATGATGGATTTCGGGACATTCTAGACAAAGGCAAAAGTCAGCCCCGTATTTTGAAGGGGATGGGAATGGCTCAAGAGACTAGACTTACCTCGCAGGTGTCCGCTACGACGACCCCTGCGACTAGGAAGAGCGGAACAAGTAGACGTCGGAGATTTATCATGCTGGAACAATGTACTGAAAGTCGTGCTTCTTGGAAGGACCAAATTGTCTAAGTCGCGTTGTCTCGAAGCAAATGAGTTGGTAAGTCGTATAAGCCCCCGTGGAAAAGTGATGATGTGAAGTGTTGGCTTTGTGATATAGAAGCTACTTAGTGACGAAGAGGTTTATACAAACGCTATGGAGTCAACTATTTGTACTTTATGCACTCGCAGCATGTAGCTGAAAATAGATCACAAGAGATACGAACCGTGGACTTGGATGCTGAATAAAGTTCGGCGACTTCTGGCGCCCAGAACGTCGGAATCCAGTCACCTAATCTGCTCATGGGCGTCAATGATGCGAGCCGACGTTTGGTGACCTTGCACGTTGCTATTGCTGCGTGCGCAAGGCGGTCTGATCGACATGATCTGCAGAGTCAACATCGTGAGATCCGGAATACGAAATACGTGTATTCCAGCCACACCCAACACCAACATTAGCGCGTCAATCCGTACGCTGTTAGCTCTTCTATCCGCAGGGCTGAGGCTTACCGCAATGACGTAGAGCAGCAAGATTATTTGGACCTTGTGTCTTTTTCCACGTTTTCGATGTTATGTTCAATCCAATTTGATAGACTGAAAGACCGCGGAGATTTGAGTACGACCTGCCAACTTGTATCAGAAAATTCGTCCCCGAAGTGTTTCAAAAACCCTGTCTTGATTTTTTTTAGCAGCTTCCACATTGCCCAAGTCGAGCGACGCAATGAGTTTCTGGCTCATCTCGCTGGCATAGTCGTATGCATGGGCATGTATTTTGGCCTTCCCGCTTCGAGCACTCCATTCAAGAGCTCAATGAAGCTGATGTTTAATTGACCTCAACTCTGGGCTTACCGACGAGCCCATGAAAGTCGTAGACGCGTTCGTGTGCGTTGCCGCATTTCTGATGGCTCCTTTAGAACCGAACGTCGTGTAGGTCGAACTTCATTTGGAACCAGCTCCTTCATTTCCATGATGTTCCTCGTTCTTATCCATAGATCTCAGGGCACGGGGCTTGGCACAGGACAGAGGATCTGGGTTAAAGAAAAGGCTTCCGAATACCACACTTGAATTTCAAGTTGTATTCGTGCAGCAACTCCAGCGTCGAAAACTCTTCCTCCGTCGCTTGGCCAACCCAAAAGAGCACGACATAACCATGCTAGTAAAAACGGTCATGAGCGGCAGCTGATCCTCCCTCTCTTCTGCATCTGATCGGTCAATGCATAAGGCATCGAATTATATAAAGCTCCCTCATTTTCATTTCGCCCATCGTGTGCAGCAAGTCCCAGAGGTTGCGCTGGACACTTACGGATTCATCATGCATGAGAATGTCTTTGACGTGTTCCGAGTTTGTTGCAGGACCCCATGTGTAAGAAAGTGCTAAATACTTGACGCGCTCCTAGAGAGCACTGGTGGAAAGGTCGTGTGAGTTGGCAAAATAGCACCCAACCAATGGTGAAGTGGCTTTCGTGCCCGAGGTAGAGGGTAAGGCCTTGCGCGAGTGAACCACTTTGAGCAATCTGATGCCATCGCGGTTGTTCGTGGAGTCGTTACAAGGTTTGGGATGGCAATCCTGTTGCTGGTTGAGTACCTGGTCTTTCCGAAGCAAGATATCGCTAGGCGCATATTGGTGATTGGATGAAGCAGAGGCCGGCTCTGATTGGTCTAGCTCAGCAGGCATATTCAGCTTGAGAAAATAGGCGGCCTGCGATGAAATCGGCACGGCATGACAGGATTGGTATGGAAGCAATTTGCGAACAGCTGAATATGTATCGTCAGAGGATAAGACATGGTCACAAGGATCATTTGTTCGGCCCTATCTCAAAGCGCTCGGCAGGTACAAGTCTAGTGACGACATGCAGATCAAAACGACCCCCACGGACGAGTGCTGCGCTGTTGCGCCATAAGCGCAGGACATGTTCCATAGCAATCTGGCGGACATTGTGTGCAGCTGATAGGGTGTGCGGTGAAGGAAGGTGGTTGAAGGACACCGGCATGGCGGGGTTGACAGGACTGCCCCACCAGGTAGCGTTAAAGCCTTCAGCGGCTGCACCCGACGTCGCGACTCTTGCACCTGCACTGCATAACTCTCCCAACACTCAACTAAAACTTTCTTCCTCGCCTCTGATCCGCGCTCTCTCCTCGCGACTCATCCTTCACCCTCACCCCTTCCAGCTCCAGCAGCCCGCACACACACTCTCTCTCCACAGCAACCATGTCCTGGCAAGGTAGGCATCGCGCACGCCATCTCGAGTATTTATAGCTAACCACCACGACAGCATACGTTGATCAGAGGTATGATCCAAAATCACGCGGCGATAGAAGCCTTTTCTGACTCCACACCCACAGCCTCGTCGGCACGGGCAACATCGACAAGGCCCTCATCTGCGATGTCGGTGGCCAAACCACTTGGGCCTCATCCGCAGACTTCTCCGTACGTCCATGTCCCGCGTCGTCGCGCACGTCATACAACCACACACACCACACCTATACCCCGCATAGCACCAGCCTTCTCCTCCTGCAGGCAGCGCACACCACAATGTAGCCGGCACTGACAGTTTCCCAGCTCACGGCCGCCGAGTTGAGCGCAATCGCCGCGTCCTTTTCCGACAAGAGCGAGCCCAAGGCCGTCATCGCAAACGGCGTCAAGGTCAACGGCACAAAGTACATGACCATTGAATCGACCGACGATTCGCTCAAAGCGAAGAAGGTACGTACTTTACCTCTCCACTCCCATACTCCCATTTCCCATTTCCCATTCCCACATATTTCCAAATAGCTAGGATACAAGGCTGATAGTCCGGCGCTAGGGCAAAGAAGGCGTCGTCGCCTACAAAACAACCCAAGCCCTCCTCATCGCGCACCACCCCGACACAGTCCAAACAACAAACGCCTACGCCTCGGTCGTCGAGCTGGGCGAGTACCTCAAGAAGGTCGGCTACTAGACCCCTCGCACACGCGAGATCCTTCTTTTTGTTTACAACACACTCTGGGAAATCATCTGCATAGCCTCTTTTTCGTAGCGAGAATGAGGCAAGCGTAGTCGGGAGGTCGGTCGGACATGGGTTTGGTGTGGTGCGGTGGGTGGGTATAGGGTGGGTGGTCTTGCTTTTGGGGGACTGCTGTGTGGGATAGATGGGATATGATGTGATGATTGGTAAATGGGCATGACATAGCGATATGGTGGATTTGAGTATGAGGAATGACATACATAGCACTTTACTTCATTTGCTGTGGGATGTTTTAGAAAAGGTGTTGAGAAAGTGACTGCTAACAGACCAGGCGATGTCAGCGTCACATTGTGGGATCCACTCCATTCAGCAAGGCGTATTCATTTTCCTATCCCTTCAGAAACACCAACGCTAATACCCGAATCGTATACTCATAAAAATATCCAAGTAGCCGCCCTCCCCACTACAAAACAACACACCTCCTCTCCAATCTCACAACTACAATCCCATCCTCTCCTCCCCTTCATTCCTCCTCTCCCCTTGCTCCATCTTTTAATAACACTTCAAAGCTCCTTCTTCTCCCCCACCGTAGTCTCATTCCTCGCCTTCTCAATAAACCCCCTCGCAACCTCAACCGACTCCCTCCACCCCCGCTGCCTCCCCCAAAACCTCGTCACAGGAGTCGACGCACTAAGACTACTCTGCCTCGCATCATCTTCCAGACTCTTACGCGTAATTTCGGCAGCGCCGCCGGAAGACTGCTGCTGGCTCACGCTCGGCAATTTCTTCAGCGAATTGAGATTCTCTTCAAAATACTGCTTGCGCACAGCGAAGCGCTCGCGGCGCTCCTTTTGCAGCCCTGGGGAGTCGATTTTGGAAATGACGTGGCGGATCGCGAGGCGCAGGAGGATGAAGAGGTGTTCGGCGAAAAAGACGGTGAGTAAGAGGGCCCAGAGTTGGATGTTGGAAGGGTTGCCGTCGGGCCCGGATTTGGTGTTGTAGAACATGTATACGAGGGCCGAGGTGGTTAGGCTGCCGAGCCAGGTGAGGAAGGAGAGCGAGTCAAGCCATGGGCCGATGGTGTCTGCGCGCCAGGGTGTGGGACGCTGCATTTCGACGCAGATTTTCATGGCATCGGCGCGGAGCTCGATCCAGTCGTTGATGAGGAAGGAGACGCCGGTGAGGGGCCAGACAACGGAGAAGAGGGAGAGGTAGCCGAATTGCAGGACCATTTCGCGAAGATCGGAGTCGACGTCGTAGACACCGAGCTCGGCTTCTTTGCGCACACGGTCGAGGAAGGCTGCGTCCTCTGGCGGGTCAGAGGCGGATGCAGCAGGAGCACCGCCACCGTTCTTTGCGGCCCGGTCAGACTGGATCTGCTTGATCTTGGCAAACCCGCGGCGCTTGAGGTACGGGACAATGAGCTCCATGCCGAGGTTGACGAGCTGAGCAGTGACGGTGAAGTAGATGACCTGCTTGCGGAGGCGATCAGGGTTGATGCTCCAGCTCGAGCTGGTATTATGATGAAGTTGCTTCTCATCCTCAGCGAACGGCCGGACAGCCACGTTGAAGATGTCGAGGTAGGGTACGATAACGGTACCGAAAGGAACGTAGACGAATGCTGTCAGGAAGATACCTAGGTAGGATAGGATGAAGTTCATGACAAAGATCTTGCGAGTGAGGGCCCTATCGTGTGCTCCTTGGGTGTCATAATTTTCGAAGTCGGTTAGCTTCGTGGCGAAATTTGTCAAGATTGTGATTAGGATCGGGTTGACAGTGGTAAGAATGCCGGTAGGAATGAAGACCAGGACGCTCTTAAGCGGGCCATTGTACACTTCGGAGATGAAGACTTCGATACCAAAGCAGGTTGCAATGACAGTGCCGAGGCAGACGATCACCGTAAGGGCGAATGGAACCTGTAGAAGCTGGCGCTGGAACCGCTTGCTTGATGGGAAGAAACCGACCTTCTCGCCAGTGACAGGGTCGGTAACGGTCTTGTCGGGCACAAAGTCGCGATGGCGTGTGTCGATCTTAGAGACACCTCGCACTCCCCACCGAACGGCCAGGTCGGTCTCCTGGTGTCTCCAGTACTCGGTGAAGACTGTGCACCACACCGCGCTGACAAGACCATATATGGGTGAGAAGTGTCCGAGGACAAGCCAGGATACGAATCCGAAGGCGGCGGGGAAGAAGAGGAAGGTGAAGTAGGACTGTGTGAAGGCGAAGTAGAATGCGATCTGGCCCGGTTAGTTTATGCTTCAGACAAGAGATGTTCGGCCATACCTTCTCGCCCAAGCGGTTGCGAATGTCATCCAGATCCTCCGTCTTAAGGAAGTACGAGGACGTCCACTTCTTGATCCAGTCCTTGTTGTATGCGTGGTCATGCAGAGCAAAGATAGACTCGACGCCTTCCCACTCGCCTTCCTTGGGTGTGATGCCAGCACCGCCCTCAGAGGTGGGGTTCGTGATGAGTTGGTATATGATTCGCAGCCGCTCAGCTTCATAGAGGGGCTCCGACTCGAGTGCCTCGCGCGTCTCCTTGGGCGGTGCAGCAGCTCGTACACCGTGGATCCAGTCGCGTACACTACTCACTATTAGCGATTGGCGAAAGTAATGTGAATGATATGGCTCACCGTGATCTGTACACTTCGCCATACAAATGCTCGTCCGACGCGACCCTCACAAACAGCAGCACCGAGTGCGAGTCGCCATTGCGGACCTCCGTCTGCAAGCCAACATTCGCCAGCGCCTCACACAGCTTCTCAAACTGCGCAATTGCCTTGGTCTTATCCGTCTTCGCGAAGCGGTAGCTAATCACATAATCGACGTCCAGATTGCTCTGGAGCGCCTGCGATTTCGTCATGGCGAGCGACTCGGTTGAGTTGTCGAGCAGGGCGTATTTGAGGTTGTAGATTTGCGACGATAGGCGGGTGAAGCCAGGTATGCGGACTGAGGAGCTCCGTGTGCGAAGGCTGGGCGCCTTTTGTTGGTCGGTCATGCCAGAGGAAGCTGCGTTGTGGGTTGAGGTTCTGGGCCAAGCTGCGGGCGCGAGACGTCATCGCTCGATTTCGCGTGCGATGATCCCTGCGCGCATCAATGAAATGCATCCCGCGGGGTTACAGCAGGATTTGGAGGACAACATACTTGATAGCCATCGTTGCTGCAGATCAAGTAAAGTGCATTCTGCTTGTTGCTCCGCAAACAGGAATCCTAATCGGTCCGCTGCTCCTCGGGTCTAAGCTTCCAGGTGCAGACTCTACAACTTGTGAGAACGACCTTTCACATGCTTGCGCAGAGCATTTTTTGACAAGCCCCAGCGCTCAATTGATATTTGTGCGCATAAAAGATGGCTGAATGTTTCGGCCGTGCACCCGACATAGTAGTGCTCAAGAGAGTTGCTACGTACGTCTAATAATAAGGGCTAAATATATTTAGGTTCCTACTAACAAYAAAGTATTACAGTTGCCTAGAGGCTATTAAGTATCTGTTACTATTATGTTGCGCTTATAAATAGATGCGAAGACCTCTAGGAACTGCAAAGCGATAGCACCCGGCCGAATATATTTTACCGAGAACTAAGGGCTCTTGTGTTCATCGCTCGCATGATTCGTTGCGCCAGAAGTAGCGATTGCGAGGAGGAAGAGTGCATACACGATCATCGTTGCCCGGTATTGCTCAAGAAGTTCAACGGTAAGACGACAAAGACCTGCTTGTTTGGCAATACATGCAAGTTCCCACCTAATATCCACGATATTGATATGCAAGCCGTCCATTCCGCTGCATACACGAAATAAATGCAATTACAATCGCTCGGGGTAAGTTTGGAGGGTGTAAGGGACCGTCTAGGAGCTTGTTTTCAAGTTGAGTGGTATTGTGAAGTTACTGTAGTGAGGAGCTATCTACGAGGCGCGAGGGCGTAGATATGTTTGGTGAGGGAGCTAGGCCCGGTTAAGGAAAGGTCACGTGATACCCACGTGACATTCCCAGAATGGCCATCCCTCACAGAGGGCTTGGAGAGTTGGGAGGGGAGGTCAGGGTTTTCACTTGCAGCACGAAGGGGATCAATTACAACACAACGGAAAGACTCGATATGTCAATCATGCCATGTACGGTCACTAGTACGGCTTCCTCGGGAGTATTGCTGCCCATAATACTCGAACGAAGACAGAAGTGAAGTTCTCTTTGGGGTAGCTAGCGCGGGCGATAAGCTCTGCGCCATTTCGAAGCGGCTGATTGGCGTTCACTTGATGTCGTGAACCTGACGGTAATGGGCCAAGCATTCTTGCACTCCCGGCAGAATGAAAACTCGCAAAAGATTGAGGACCTTTTCACAGCAGCCGAATAAGACATGTATATCCAGCTGGATCACAACACCGGGTCAGATCGCCCAGCTGAAGTCCCGCGCTGTAGCCAAGCTAAACCACATTACTGCACCCCCTTGCCTGCGATTCTGAATCGCCTGCAGGAATTATCGCTAAGAAGGTGGAATTTCCTTGGCTTGGGCACAGCCACGAAGTTCAGCTTACTGGCACGGCCGGGAAAAGCCCTTAAAATACATGCCTCGTCGCTACCTAAGGTCTTCTCGTTGCGCGATTCCTGTAGGGAACTGTGATTTGCTCAATCTATAGTAGAATTGTCTTTCAGGCTGGATATGTGGACATGTGGAAGGTGTTCAGTTCTTCCATCTCCATCCCATTTGAGAAGTAGTAATACATCATGAAAACCTTGACATGCTGTTTCCATCTAGTCGTGTGGAAAGAATTTCAAGCTGTTCATGGTAAACTCAAGCGACTTGTAAGAAAGCTTCTATCCATCGTCTGATTAATAGTTCAGGCCAGAAGACGTTGTTCCGTCTCGCAATCTGGCGCCGTAAACTCGCAGATTCAAGATCCAGTTGGTTTGGGGATTACTTCTATACAACACAAACCGATCCTGCAGTTCAAAGACTGACTCGTCTGGGGATTGTGCCCACCCGGCCATGCTCTCGACAACTGCATGCTGTACCACTAGTAGCTATACCAGCTTCACGATTTCGAACAACTTTGCCATACATGGAACAGCATCGTCAAACCCCTCACGATTGCTGTTGAAAAAAAAATCAATTGACTGCCAGCCTACACGCCTCTTCCCCTTCGGTATAGATTGAATAGCCTCTGTTGAACTGATCATACTCCATCACAAGACTTATGTGCGCCGAACTCTTAGATAGGCAATATATCTGTCGCTAGGTTGGTGCGTTTCCGTGTTGCTGGCGGCATGCCTTACAACTTGTTTCAGTCTTGGGCCAGAGTGGCTGCTGTCACCCGTGAAGCCTCTTGCTGGGAGTTGGGTTCAAGCTTGTTACCATAGGTTGTATCGGCCTGCTGAGTGCGGTTCTGGAATGCGAAGCCTGCAACTGTTAGTACGAACGAGAATTTCTTGGCATGGGACAGAACCGTACCTGGCTGAGCAATGTTCAAGGCGAACACGGCCAGAGTCACCATTATCGACTCTAGCGCAATGAACAGACCCTCCTCGTGGAAGAGAGAACCCTCGTATCCTTGGCCAAGCTCGGCAATACGGTAGCCGCAACGGATGAGGATGAAGAGAACGGATGCCGAGAAGAAAACGCCAAAGATCTTGAGGCGTGTTGAGATAAACCGGCGTTGATCCACATGCTGGGACTTGCGGTACGCGATGTAGCGGAAGACGTAGTCTAACGCAATAGCGCTGAAGATAGTAAGAGTGAAGACCTGGAACGCCAGACCTGCAAGCGTGATGTACTCGCCCGATTTGTCACCTCCCACCGAAGTCGATGATAACGCGCCGCCCACAGACTGAAGGATCAAACTAACAATATCGCAAGGCACAAACACCCACACGTATATCTTGACCGGAAATCTGCAAGCTTCGGTGCCCAAATAAATCGAGACCTTGGTGAGAGTGACGTAGATGGCGGCGGCGAAGAAAACGGGTGAGATTGTAATGCAGCAGATCTGAATGATGAAGCCGTCAAAGGAGAAGGGGTTCTGGTACACCAGAATGCGCCCGCCGTAACCGATCATCTCGCCGATGCAGCCGATCGCCATCATGCTGGCAAAGAACCAGGTGCGGTAGCGGATGCCCTGAGCCAGGTGAACGAGCGTGGAGATGCCGAAGAGGGCGATGAATGCGATTTGCACAGGGAGGTTGGGCCGGTAGCTCTGGATGGAGGCTTCGACGGGGCATAGGGCGAGGGTGCAGTTGGCATCAGGGCCGAAGGTGACGAGGTACTTGGAGGAATCATCTTGGCCGAACGACATTGTGGTAATATTGGCCGGACGCAGTGGGATATGCGTTGAGTCGAGGGTGGAATGAGCGAGACTCGGCTTGGGTTTTCGAAGTGTCGGAGTGACAGAAATAGCGGAGCTGCCAGAGAAAGGCGAAGAAGGAAGGCAAACTGGCTTGCTTCGTGGTAGAGAAAAGTCGCAGCGGGCCAGAGAAAGTATATCAATGAGAAGTGAGTGGATACCAGAGTGATGTGCGCCGAGATGGAAAACTAGACTATGGTTCAGCGGGACGATGCAAGTGTAGTCTTAGTAGGTAGATCAAAGCCGCTGCATATCGCATGACGCGTCGACCTGACTTAGGAATAAGACACGAGCATTGCCGCCCATTGCGTGTCGCGGCCATCGATTGGTGTTAAAAGCCCCGAAGGGGCGTAGTAGGAGAAATTAACCGGGGTCCGAGAACGGAATGTTATTGGTCGGATAACCGCCGATGCTGCAGCACCATTGCAGCATGCTGACAGTGCTGACACCGGGTACCACTATGTTTGCGAACTCGCGGCCGCAATCCTCCCCCTCGGGTTGGTTTCACAGTGGAGGCGTAGTAATTTTATTGTCCGACACCACGCTTGCGCAATACAGTAGATTAATCTAATGCTGCCCGGTGGAACCTTGGCCTGAACAGGTTTCGGACTCATTTAAGGCCAACAACGCTTACCCCGAAGAAGCTTCGGTTGCGAGGATTACACCAAAGAAGCTTCAGTTGCGAAGATTTCACCAAAGAAGCTTTGGTTGCGAAGAAGAAGTGAACGACGCTCAACAAGAGGAATGGGACAAACTCGCGCAAGAGGAGATACAGCACCAGATTGCTGGTATGAATAGGAAGATGCGCAGAGATCGTACGATTAAATGAAGTTCTGTTCGTGGTGTACAAGTGGTAATTCATATTTGTTACAGCTTTAGACTATTGCACAGTGACGCTGGACCTGATAATGAGGTCGATAAATTTGACCGCTTGCAATATCTCTGAGCAACCCCCTTTGACAATTTGTTCCCTCTTCCAAACTCATGATCTTACAAATCATGCGCATCCTTGTCGAATGACAAAAGCAGAAGATGCGTCACCAGTGTTGGTGAGGTATCGCACTGCTCCTCCAAGTCACGGAGTGTCTTCAAGTCATCTCTGCGCCTCCTGGCTCAGTGCCCCGCGGCTTTTTATGCATCAATCGATTTACTTCTTCCACTTCCAACCCCGTCTTGTGTTCAACATGCTCAT
Organism: Paraphoma sp. B47-9; assembly: GCA_001748405.1. NCBI lineage: Eukaryota > Fungi > Ascomycota > Dothideomycetes > Pleosporales > Phaeosphaeriaceae > Paraphoma > Paraphoma sp. B47-9. Next base: position 11,369 of record BCLK01000380.1, on the reverse strand, counting down.
CAGAAAGTTCCTCGCTTCCAACGAGGAAAGAGGCAATGAGTCCGATTCCGGAAAGAACGACGAAGAAGATCCACATATCGGCAAGACTGTCCTTCACAGCTATCCTGAAGACGGTCTGCTGAGCCGGAGTGAGCTGTGCAACAAGTTCCACAGATCCGGCTGCGCCATTCTTTGCGATTGCTTCCGCCATCGCACGGCTGACCCCAGAGTCAATGAGACGACCGCTTTGTGTCGAGAGTCGGTTCTCAAGAATGACGCCGCCCAGGACGATGCTGAAGGCAGCGCTGAGTGCGCGGATTGCACTGGCCGCGGAGACGGCGACGCCCGCGTCGGCGGGTGGAAATCGTGCTTGCAGGGCAATGGTCGGTGCCTGAAAGTTGGGACCCAGGCCGACGGCGATAATCAGTTGATAGATGATGATCTTTGGCCAATTGATCTCCGAACCGAAATCGATCAACAGGCCGGTGCCCAAAGTGGAGAGAGCCATGCCTGCAATGATCATGTATAAGTACTTCCCCGTCTTCCGCATGTAAAGACCTGTCCCGATGGTGAAGAGAGCCAGGGGAATGGCAAGAGGCAGGGACCAGACCGCCGAATTGATTGGGGATGCTCCAATAACTACCTGGAAGTAGAATGGGACAAAGTAGGCCGTGCCGTACAACAGGAATCCATGCGTGAGATCCACCACGAATAGGGCGATGATAGGGCGCGTTGTGAACAGTCGCAGAGGTAGCACCGGGTAACGGGCCAGCTTCCACTCGATGCCAACAAAGATACCACAAATCACTACGCTGAAAACTAACAGACACACAACGATGGCAGAGCCCCAAGGATGTATCTCGCCGCCATACTGGAGACCCAGGAGAAGCATAAGGACCGACCCTGTCAGAGCAATCGATCCCAACCAATCAACAGCCATTAAACCTTTGATAATTTCGGTACGGGGATCGTGAACGTGGAGGAAAAAGACCAAGAGGGCAAAAGAGATTCCCTGGAACGGTAGGTTGATGTAGAAGCACCATCTCCAGCCGATGTTTTCTGCAATTACTCCTCCGATGAGAGGACCGGAAGATATGGCGATAGCATATACCACACCGAGAATGCCAAAATAGAGTCCGCGCTGTCTGGGAAATGAGTTAGTGCATTGTAGAGAGCAGTATTTGGAGGCATATAGTAATTACCGTGGACTGACGAGATCTCCTATCAGAATTGACACGATGAGAAGCACGCCGCCGGCTCCAGCACCTTGAATGGCACGCCCAGCAATGAGCACGGCAATGGTATTTGCCACGGCACATATCAAGCTTCCAAGGAAGAAGACGAATGTTGCCATTAACATGATTGGCTTGCGTCCAAAAATGTCGCTCACTTTGCCCCAAAGCGGAGCCAAAGCGGACTGGGTTACCAGGTACGCGGAACCAACCCATGAGTAGCTGATTTGAGAAGCCTTGAAGTGCGCAGCAATTGTCGGCAAGGCGGTGGTGACGAAGGAGATGTCCAGAATTGCAAGAAACGACGTGACGCAGAGTGCAATCATGATCAGGGTCATGTTTCTGCGTGGCGCGTAGTTCTCCACGGGTTCATCTTGTGATTGAATTTCCGCATTTTCGGACACAGCCTCAGGATTTTCTGGTTGTTGCATTGTTCTCTCATGTTTTGAGTCGCCCGACACAGATGGAGCCATGATAAAGAGCAGCAACAGAGCTTGGGGTAAGGATGAAAGAAGGAGAAGATTGCCACGTGATTCGTGTAACAGCAGCACAGCGACACTTTTCCAATGTTTTGACGAGTTGGAAAGGTACTGGGAGAGACAACTGGATCTAGAAATGCGGCTGAAGATGAGTTGTCATTCTTAGATTATACTGTCTGCTTGTGCCCGGTGGGGAATGATTACATCACGTGCGCTTTAAGCACAGACAGGATAACTGCGTTAGCACCCATTGAGCCCGAGACATAAAGTGGTTTCCAAGCTATGAATTTTCTTGGAATGTCTGAACCTTGTTCGGTGCTTTTTAGCCAATCTGATGAGGAGCTCCCCTGACGATGACCGGCGACCTCAGTCTGACCTGAGGCTACATTAGGCCGAGTAAACACTTAACATAGGGTTTGAAAAGAACGGGGCCACCAACAGCAGTGTATATTGTTCACCATTCTGCGCCACTCTCGCGATTCCTATTGCGCTGAGAATCTCAGACAACTTCATTCAACTTCCGTCCCAAGCATTCCAAGAGCCGCAAATCTCACGTCATGTCTTCGGTCACGTCCACTTTTGCGCTCCCACGGCGCCAGAATGCCTTGGTGGTTGATGGGCCGGGCCAGATTTCTCTGCACCAAGATGAGCCTCTTCCTCACGTGGCGCCCGATATGGCGCTCGTTCGCACAGTTGCGGTCGCCATAAATCCCGTCGACGCCAAGATGCTCGATTACAGTCCAGCAGTTGGCGCCATTCATGGATACGACTTCGCCGGGGTTATTGTCGCACTTGGCTCAGGCGCCCCGCGTCATCTTTCCATCGGAGACCGAGTTGCTGGGGCAGTTCATGGGAACAACTCGCTAGAGCCACGTGTTGGTGCCTTTGCACAGTATGTCGGAGCGACGGCTGAGCTGCTCCTCAAAATTCCCGACACGATGACTTTCGAGGAGGCATCCACTATCGGCATTGGCTTAGCCACAGCGGGTCTCGCCCTGTTCCGCGAACTAGAGGTGCCTGCGAGTCTCGAGGATCTGATCCACAGGGCCGGGCCGGAAACGGATACCGAAGTCACACCTGCACCGAATGCAGCCTGGGTCCTTGTATCTGGAGGCAGCACCGCAACTGGCACTCGGGCCATTCAACTTCTCAAGCTGTAAGCTCACGCTGTAAGCCGACGGAAAACTGCTCGCTAATGACAGGACTCTGTAGGGCAGGATTACGGCCCATTGCAACTTGCTCGCCGTCAAACTTCGCACTCGCACTCGAATTTGGTGCGGAAAAGGCGTTTGACTACCGCAGCCCGGAATGCGCCAAAGAGATCCGCGCTTACACGCGCAATGGCCTGGCGTATGCGCTCGACTGCGTGTCTGAGTCAGGCAGCGCTCAGCTGTGCTATGGCGCAATTGGCAGGGCTGGTGGTCGGTATTGCGGGCTTGAGCCAGTCAGCCGGGCCGTGGCGGCTGGGCGCCCGTCGGTCCGCGCTTCATGGCTGATGGTTTTAACCATGTTCGGCCGTCGCGTTGCATTGGACGGTGAGTATGCACGCGAAGCATCGCCTGCAGATCGGGCCCTGAGCGCCAATATTTTTGCGGCGACACAAAAATTGCTGGATGCAGGCCGCATCAAGTCTCACCCAGTAAAGGTCCTAGACAGCGGGTGGGCCGGGGTCATCCAGGGCGTGGACATGATTCGTACTGGGGCTGTCTCAGGGCAGAAGTTGGTTGTAAGGGTCGACTGATAGGGTTAGGCTGGAGTACATGTAGATAAACCACCATTCACAATTCGATTATTCTGTCTAACCCTAACTTGCTCCTGAACCACCGAGATGGAAAGCGGCTCAACTGGACCCGCCCCGGCCAAACGAGCCTCATGTGATCGCTGTCGTCTTCAGAAACTCAGATGCCCTCGACCGGAATCGGACGATTCGGGCACCTGTGCCAGATGCCGATATCTGAGAGCACAATGCGTCTATAGCGCACCATTGCCAAAGGGACGGCCAAGCGGAAGCAGGAACTCGACCAGCAAGACGTATACAACGCCGAAGGAGGTACCTCTTCTGCCTCAGCCCTTGCAACCTACCCCGGACCCAATAGACAACCAGGAACCGATATCTGACGAGCTCCAATTAGCACTAGTGTCTCAGGATTTTACCCATCCGGCAGGGGCCTGGTTTCAGCCGGATCCATGGTCCTTCTTAGGAACTCCCGCTGACACGGGATCACCTGCATTTGCTGATCTCGGCCTGGAAACAACACACAGCTCGAGCACCTCATCTGCTGAGTCACCCCACGATGACATTTTCACGAGTTCAATGCAGCAGCTGGCAGCGCTAAGTTGCAGTCTCTATACCCTGCACACCACGTGTCGTAACGAGACCGCCAGCCTGGAGCTCCAGCCCCAGCTCGTCTCTCATACCAACGCCTTCAATTCATTGGCGTCTTTACTCGGAGCTCTACCGAGCTTCGACGGATACGAGATATACACCGAAGCCTGTCTCGCATCAAAGAGATTCCTACTGGTCATGTATCAGCTTCGGCTCTTCGACTCTCCGAATGATGAGGTTCTCCCGGCTGCCCTGCGCCATCTTCTCTCCGCGTGCTATGTCCAACTCCTCCACGTGCATACTATTCTAGTCCGGCTTATGTCTCATAAGGCGCCCGAATCATCGGATACCGACCCCTTCTCCTTCGGTCGACTCCAACTTCTGGTCATCTACAACCTTGTCAAGCATCTGTTGGAATACATGCGGCGTGGCTATAGCGTCTATGGACTGACTCAGCCAACTACTGATACGGGATCTCACGAAATCAATCAGCTTGAGCACAGACTATGGAGCGACCTCCAGGAGTTGGAAATACTTCTTTCTCCAAGGTTACAGACGCCTTCGATTCAGTAGTCTGCTGAGTGGCTTGTAAGGATGGTCTTGCCCCTTCGGATGATTACCAGCCAATGGAGATGAAGGCATCGGTATTCTAGAAGAAAGACCATCTTGATCCACAATATTGCTCTCTCCATTAGACTTGAATATACTTAAGAACCAAGACCGCGTCAGCTACTTGGGTACTCGCAAGCTGTTCCATTATCGTCGAACTTGGTTTTACCCTCATTTCAACATATTCTATTACTCATCCTTGTAACATATTCGACCAAGAATCTTCGTACGATATGGTTTCTCAACGATCTGAGCCCATCGCTATTGTCGGCAGCGGTTGCCGTTTCCCCGGTGCTGCCAACTCTCCTGCTGCTCTCTGGAAGCTGCTGGAAAATCCACGTGATATCTTGTCGGAGATACCGAAAGAACGTTTCGATGTGCGAGGCTGGTACCACAGAGACGGGGACCACCATGGCACGTCCAATGTTCTGCACTCTTACACCCTGGAAGAGGATCTTACCAAGTTCGATGCCAACTTCTTTGGCATCAGTGCAGGCGAGGCTGAGTCTATCGACCCTCAGCAGCGCCTCTTGCTGGAAACTGTCTACGAGGCCCTTGAAGCCGGCGGTCACACCATCCAGTCTTTACGTGGCTCTGACACTGCCGTCTATGTTGGTGTTATGGGAGGGGACCACGAAACCAGCCTTCTCAGGGATGCCAACAGTCTACCAACATACTTTGCGACTGGCACATCGCGCGCCATTCTTTCCAACCGAATTTCTTACTTCTTCGATTGGCGTGGACCGTCTATGACTATCGACACAGCATGCTCTTCGAGTATGATCGCTGTCCACAATGCTGTCCAAGCACTACGGTCTAGTGACTCGAGAGTTGCTATTGCATGTGGCAGTACTCTGCTTCTGGGCCCTGGTAAGCTAATTCTGCACACCGAATAATCAAAGCTAACGGATTCTAGAAATGTATGTGGCCGAGAGCAACATGCACATGCTGTCGCCCACAGGTAGGTCCCGCATGTGGGATGCTGATGCTGACGGCTATGCTCGCGGCGACGGTATCGCGTCCGTTGTTCTCAAGAAGCTGAGCGACGCTCTTGCTGATGGCGACCACATCGAATGTATCATCCGCGAGACTGGCATCAACCAAGATGGTCGCACACAGGGTATCACTGTACCAAGCTCGGATGCGCAAGCTGCACTTATCCGCCGCACTTATGCTCGAGCTGGTCTTGACCTTGCAAATCCCGCCGACAGGCCCCAGTTCTTTGAGGCACATGGTACCGGTACCAAGGTGGGAGACCCTAAGGAAGCAGCCGCAATCCACTCCTCCTTTGGAGGACTTCACGGTGAACCTTTGTATGTTGGGTCGGTCAAGACCGTCATTGGTCACACAGAGGGTGCCGCTGGTATAGCCGGTCTCCTCAAAGCGTCGCTATCCCTTCAAGCTGGCGTCATTCCCCCGAATCGGCTGTTCAATCGCCTTAACCCGAGCATTGAGCCTTTCATCCAGGGCCTGCAGGTTCCAACCCATGCAAAGCCATGGCCTGCTCTGCCTAAAGATGCTGTGCGAAGGGCAAGTGTGAACAGTTTTGGTTTCGGCGGCGCCAATTCTCACGCCATCTTGGAGAGCTACCAGGCGCAGGTCGACAATGCTATTAGCGCCCTGGATGTACTGGCCACTCCCTTTGTCTTCTCCGCAGCGTCAAACACCTCGCTCGTTTCCAGTCTGCAGGCACACTTGGACTATCTGAAAACTAACAAGGTCAACATGCGGGATCTTGCATGGACGCTCCAGCAGCGTCGTTCTACTTTCTCGCATAAAATCGCATTCTCGGCTCCTGACGTCGAAAGCTTGATCCAAAACATCGAGCTCAGACTCCAAGAGTACAAGGAAAAGTCGGACGCGAACATTGGCGTCCGATCAAGTTCAGCCTCTCCAAAAATCCTTGGTGTTTTCACTGGTCAGGGCGCGCAATGGCCAGCCATGGGTGCTGAACTAATACGTTCCTCCGAATTTGTTCGCCGCCGATTCCAGGAGCTTGATCACGCCCTTGCAACCTTGCCACCTTCAGACCGACCGACCTGGAAAATTGCTGATCAATTACTCCTTGATGCCAAGTCGTCTCGTATCACCGAAGCTGCCTTTTCGCAGCCGCTGTGTACAGCAGTCCAAGTTGTGCTCGTCGACCTCTTACGCAGCGCTGGGATCATGCCAAGTTCTGTGGTGGGCCACTCCTCTGGTGAGATTGGCGCGGCATATGCTGCAGACTTCATCAATGCCCGGGATGCTATTCGAATTGCCTACTACCGTGGCTTGTACGCGAAGCTTGCAGGCGGCGCGACCGGACAAAAAGGCGCTATGCTTGCTGTTGGAACCTCTCTCGAAGATGCCACCGAAGTGATTGAGCTTGACGCTTTTGTTGGACGTATCGCAGTCGCTGCACACAACTCGCCAGCAAGCGTTACCTTGTCGGGCGATGCAGATACTATCCTTGAGGTCAAGACTGTCTTCGAAGAGGAAAAGAAGTTCGCACGTATGCTCAAGGTCGACACCGCTTACCACTCACACCATATGCTGGCTTGCGGCGAGGCCTACGTCAAGGCTTTGCGTGCGTGCAGAGTTGAAGTTAACCGGAACCGCGATACCTCTGTGACCTGGTACTCCAGTGTGTCGGGTGGTGAGGTGATGGAGCCGACCACCCTGCTCCAAGATTTATACTGGCGCGACAACATGGTACAAAGGGTCTCCTTCTATGAAGCTGTGACGGCAGCAGCCCGAGCTGAGCAGCCGACTCTTGCCATCGAGATTGGGCCTCACGCTGCTCTCAAGGGCCCAACGCAGCAGAACATTGCCGAGACTGGCCTCAACCTCCCCTACACTGGTGTTATGTGCAGAGGTCTCAACGACGTTCAAGCATTCTCCGATGGTCTAGGCTATATATGGACCCAGTTCGGTCCTGAGGCTGTTGACTTCGCTGCCTTCGAGCGACTTTTCCTCGACGCTCCGCAGCCTAAGCTCGCCATTGGTCTGCCATCCTACAAATGGGACCAAAAGACCCACTGGCAGGAGTCTCGCATCGCCCGTAAGATGAGAACTCGATCGGACCCATTCCATGAGCTGCTTGGTGTACCACATGTGGACAATACTGAGCTCGAACGTCGCTGGTCGAATGTGCTCAAGATCTCAGAGGTACCTTGGCTGACGGGCCACAAGCTGCAGGGTGATCCGGTCTTCCCAGCAGCTGGCTACGCCAGCATGGCCTTTGAGGCAGCCAAATCTATCATGGGAAGTAGGCCTGTCAAGTTGATCGAACTGCGAGATATGGTCATCGGAAAAGCCATCACGTTTGGAGGCGAATCCGATCCTGCTGCTGAGACTCTGGTAACTCTAACGGATATTACTCCAAGCAAATCGGATTCGAATACTCGGGCAGCAAAATTCTCAGTTTACTCCGCTGCTATCAAGTCGGCACGAGACCTTGAGGTCAACGCCAGCGGTACAATAAACATCATCTTCGGTGAGCCTTCTTTGTCAGTCCTGCCACCAATCCAGGTGGATGACTCAAACATGGCCGAGACCGACTCGGAGAGGTTCTATACTTCCCTCGCTACCATTGGGTATGAATACTCTGACTCTTTCCGCACTATGGAAAACTTGAAGCGCAAGCTCAATCAGGCTACTGCCCTGATTTCCAGCTTCGACTACGGTGATGAATCTGAACGATTGATGGTTCACCCCGCGCTGCTCGACGTGGCTTTCCAGACTGCTATCTTGGCATACTCGGCGCCTGACGATGGACGCTTGTGGTCTTTGCACGTCCCAACGTTCTTCGAGTGTATCCGCGTGAATCCAGAACTCTGTGCTACGCTACCTCTGCACTCAGTCCAGCTTCCGGTCCGAGCTCAACTCCTCGCCCCCAAGGCGAATGGGGTGGACTCGATTCGTGGCAATCTGGACATCCTCAGCATCGACAAACAACACGCTATGATCCAGGTTCAGGGCGCTGCTGTTGTACCTGTCTCGATGGCCACTGTTTCCGACGATCGCACTGTTTTCTCATACACCAAGCTCGGCGTCGCAGCTCCAGATGGAGAACTGGCTCTCGGCGAATTGAAACCATCAACGACTGAGATGGAGCTTGGCGCTGTTCGTGAAAGACTTGCCTTCTTCTACTACCGAAAGTGGATCCACGAACTTACTGAGGCAGACTGGACGAAGTCTGAGTGGCATTTTCAATGCCTGCGGAAGTCGATCAATTGGACCTTGTCTCTCGTTGATGCTGGAAATCATCCCTACATCCTGCCAGAGTGGCAGAATGACACCCAAACACAGATCGATGCTCTCTTCAAAGCGCATTCTGACTCTGTGGATTGCCGCTTGGTGAGAACCGTGGGCGAGACTCTTCCATCTGCCGTTCGACGTCAGTCAACGATGATTGAACACATGATGAAGGACGGCTTGCTGGACGAGTTCTACAAGTATGGCCTTGGCTTCCAGGTTTACAACGAGTCCTTGGGCAGAATGGTGTCCCAATTCACGCACGTCTATCCAAGGGCCAAGATCTTTGAGGTAGGTGCTGGCACAGGTGGCGCGACCAAATTCGTTCTCGAGACCATCGGTAACACCTTCTCCTCTTACACGTACACCGACATCTCCAGTGGCTACTTTGAGAAGGCCGCGGAGGCATTCAGCGACTGGAAGGATAAACTGATCTTCAAGAGCTTTGATACCGAGAGAACACCTGAGTCTCAGGACTTCCAGGAAGGCACATATGATCTAATCCTTGCTTCAAACGTGCTTCACGCCACCGAATCGATGGAGAAGACACTCAAGAACGTTCGCCGTCTTCTCAAGCCTGGTGGATACTTGATGTTGCTCGAAATCACCAACAACAAGCTTGCTGCGTTCACCTCAATGTTCGGTGGTATTTCAGGCTGGTGGGCTGGCTGCGAAGATGGGCGTCCTTATGCTCCTACGATGCCTCTTGAGGATTGGAATACTGTCCTTCGCCAATCCGGCTTCTCCGGAGTCGATTCAACCACCCCCAATCGTGATCAACTGTCCTGGCCGTTCTCGGTCATCGCAGCACAGGCCGTGGACGATCGTGTCAATTATCTGAAGAAGCCTCTCTACCGTTCACCCAACGCCCCAGAGATCTCGCAACTCACGATCATTGGTGGCAAATCATTGGAAGTGGCTAAGATCGCCGAGGACATTGCCGACATTGCCGGACTGAAGTGTCAATTGGTTGAGTCCTTCGCAGACCTGATCAGCGCTCAAAGCTCTGTTGTACCCGGACAAACTGTCATCTGTCTCTCAGATCTCGAAGACCCGATGTTCCAGAGTCTGACACCTGAGAAGATGGATGCTCTCAAGATCATACTGGAAAATTCTCAGACATTGCTCTGGGTTGGTCGCGATTCTCGCGACCATCCTTATCAGCAGGCCATGGTTGGTTTCCTAAGGTGTATCATCCATGAGATGCCTCACCTCTCGGTACAACATCTTGATATTGCTTCTAGCATGAAAGGAGTCTCTACATTGATCACGGAGGTGGCCCTGCGACTGCATACCATGAGCCAGTGGGAAGCTTCTGATGACCTTGATCAACAACTGTTGTACACTAAGGAGACCGAGCTCATGTTCGAGGCGGAGACCCTATACGCACCGCGCATGCTTCCTGACCCTACGAGGAATGATCGCATCAACTCTCAAAGACGCTCAGTTGCTAAAGTCGCCAGCCTGAAGTCGAATGTGATCTCCATCGGTGAGACAGGCTCCGGCTTGCCGATCTTGAAGGACGTTCCATTCTTCAGCAAAGGGAAGGAAGGTAGCTCCGCCATGAAGACGTGCGTTTCGACTCTGTCGGCGCTGGGTATCACTGCCGGACTCTATTTGTTCGTTAGTGTTGGGCTTGAAATTTCGACATCCAAAGCCGTCATCGCCCTTTCTTCCTCGAACTCGAATGAATCCTACCCAGTGGTCACCATTCCTACAGACATACAAGGAGACCCAGCCGGTCTTCTGTCTGCCATTTCGGCGGAACTTCTGACGGCCCGCATGCTCTCCACAGTTGTTGAGGGTTCCAAAGTCCTTGTTCACGAGCCCGGTACTGGTTCTCTTGGATCTTCGCTTGCGCAAGCTCTCACGAGGCAAGCACTCGCCAGAAATATCGAAGTCATTTTCAGTACCTCTAGGGCGGATGAAGATCCTTCTTGGCTCAGACTTAGCCCCTGGATGCACGATCACAACATCAAGCGCCTCTTGCCCACTGGAGTCACTCACCTTTTGGACCTGGCAATTGACGGTGAGTCCAAGGAAGTATCTGCTCTTATCCAGCAAGCCTTGTCAGGTGTTCAGTACACTGGATCGAAAGATCTTTGGCGTGCGACAAGCTCAGGCCTCTTCCAAGACCAGGAGAAGCTCATTTCCCTCCTGAAGAATGCTGCTACCGGCGCTGCACAGCACGTGGCTAGCCATAAACCAACAGAGCTTTCCTTGAGCCAGGTTGCCGATGTTCAGGCACCTTTGCATCCTGCCACACTGGTTGATTGGACTGCCGAAGAGACCGCTTCTGTCACTGTCGATACCATCGATGGCACACCCCTATTCTCCGCTGACAAGTCCTATCTCATGGTCGGCCTGACTGGTCAGATCGGTCAGTCGCTGTGTGAATGGATGGTTCGGAACGGTGCGCGAAACATTCTGTTGACTAGCCGTCATCCTAGTGTGGACCAAAAGTGGCTTGACTCTTTCAAGGTTTACGGTGCCAAAGTTGCAGTTTAC